>PVIC010021946.1:0-28114 GCA_004025085.1 Thryonomys swinderianus
AAGAATCTCCTTTCTTAAATATAAAAGCTTCTGTTTTAATTATAAATCTCTTAAAATTAGTTTCTACTCTCCTAGAAATGTAGGCCAGTTGGCCCCAGTATGTGTGTCAACCTATATGTTTCAGAGATGTCCAGTTTTCTCAAAGCTTTAGGATCTCAGGCCAGGGGATCAGCTGACACTTGTTTACATGATGGTGTCAACACACAGGTTGCTGGCCTGGCAGATCTCTGGGTGAGCAGAGGGCAAGGGTGTGGCATAGAAGGTACGAGGTTCTGGGTGAGTATTTATGTAATTCTAAGGAGTTGAGCTTCTGTGAATCCAAGGGGGGGGTGTCTCATGATTTTGTCTTAAATGGATTTTTCTAAAGCTTTCTTTCTTCTTTTTCCTTTAGGTCTTACAAATTTCTAAAATTAATAGCTCTGGTGAGAAATTTTGGCTAAATTATTATTATTTTTAAGCTTTTGCATTCAGTGCATTATTTATTTAAGAGCAAATAAAACTCTGCTAGGCAGGAGAGCACAGGGATATAGGATGGTTGCATTGTCAAATGTAAGTCATTAGGAATGACTGGGCAAGAGTTTATTTTATACTGGGTACATGGCCTGGGGCATGCTGGTTTGTTACGAACAGGCCCAGCTTCTCCTAACCCTTGTCCAGGATATGAAAAAAATGTCCAAACGAATCCCTACCACCACCACCACCAAAAATAAAACCAAGGTGCTGTACACCATGCCAGACTACTTAGAAGTTAGAAGAAAACCTAACAAACTATTAATAAGAAACATCATTTCACCTTCTAGCATGACACAGGCATCCTCATGTTTACCTGGAAGGCAAGGTTCAGATTTACAGATTTAAATGTTAAAGTTAATTAATGTAATTTTCTGCTGGGTCATGCTTTTTGGGGAGAGCTGGCTTCTGTTTGTCTCGTTGCCTCCAGCTGCCTCTTGCACTGGCAGAAGCCTGTCTTGTGTACAAGCTGGTGCACACTTGTCACCTGAACAGCTGTCTTCTGGCCCCATGGGCAAGGCTGGAGGTATATACTGTCCTCAGCAGGCTCTGCAGCAGGGCTCACGGACTTCTGGGTCCTGTCTGGTGAGGTGTAGTTTGGAAGGAGGGTGTATCGGTGTGCCTAGGATGTGTAACAAGGTAGTCTAAATGGAATGTCTTGAACAATACAAAATTATTATCTCACAGTCTTTGATGCTGAAAGCTCAAGATCAAAGCATCCACAAAGTTGATTCCTATGGAGCCCTAAGGAAGAATTGATTCCACGCCTCTACCCTAGCTTCTGGTGGTATGCCAACAACCTTTGGTGTTTCTTGGCTTATAGAAACATCACTTTGATATCTCTCTTCATTTTCCTATGGTATTTTCCCTGTGTGCCTGAGTGTCTCTGTCATAATCTACCCTTTTCATAAAGACACCATTCATATTGAATTAGGGTCCACCCTTGTGGCCTCATCTTAACTTGATTACCTCTACAGAGTCTCTATTTCCCAATAAGATCATTTTCTGAGATACTGGGGGTTAAGACTTCGTCAGAAGAATTGGGAAAGACACAGTCAACCTGTAACAGAGTGGGGTCCTGCTAGGGAAACCCCCCCTTGGCCATCAGGAAAGTTGGGCCTAGACAAGGTTCACAGTGGGCTTCTCTAAAGTCTGTGAACTGTGACTGTGGGCTTCTAAGGGCAGAGCTGGGGATAAATTCTCTTTTTCAGTTTTTGACAAAAGTTGATGAGCAATTTAAAGAATGATAGGAAGGATGTGGATTTAGCTTCCTCTGAATCCCCAGGCTTGGCCAAATCCGTGGAGACTCTGCCCTCGGAAGGTTCCTTCCAATCTAGTCTATCATGTCAGTTCATTTCCTCTTCACCCCAATTTCCTTTGCAACTGCTCACCCAGCTCATTTTATAGATTATGAGTCATCACTCCCTACAATCAAAAGGATTGATCTCTTGTACTGTGGTAGAGTGTGGCAACTCTTCTAGATCTCCAGGCCTCTGACTTTAGTTGATGTCCCATTTTATGTATTGGTTTTGATTCAGGACAGTATAATTCCCCTTCTTAGGGCAGTCAGGCCTTTAGGGCTTCATAGGAGGGTTATTTCTGAGCCTGTATTTTAAAAATAAGCCATGGCGGGAAGGAGGTGTATTCAATTCTGTGACTAAAAACAATCTCTTGGGAGCCAGAGAAACACACAGACACTGTTTATTCTCCATGCTAAAAATAGGTGGGCTGGTATTTTTAGTTATTCCCCAAAATATGATGTCTGGACTCAAATTCAGCTGTGGGTGCTTGTCTCTATGGGATAGAATGAGACAAGAAGTGTGGGAGGAGCCAGGGTCAGATGTTAGGGGAAAAAAACATCTCTAGGAGAGGAGTTGGGCCTTGCTACCAATTTAAGGTTTCTAGCTAATGAGGGTGTAGTTCAATTTCAAACATTTTTAGAGTTAAAAAAAACAAAAACAGAAACGAAGCAACCTCAAGGAATTATCGAGAGCATAAAGACTAGCAGTTGTTATATCCAGGGCTATAAAAACGAGCTACTTCTTCCCCTCAGATGAGGGCAAAATGTGGTCTGGAATCACAGCAAAATTAATTTGTTTGCTTGGGTATAAATTTAAAATGACTCACCTGATTTTTTTGCTTCTGTAATTTGCCACAGTTAATTCAGTCCCAAGAGATTGGCTTTTTACCACCCTTCTATAAAATCTGATTCACTTTCATATAGTTTTTTCCTCTCTCTCTCTAATGCCCCAACTAAATGTGTACAATACAGTGCTTTAAGGAAACACCAGGGGTACAGCTGGTGTTTTTGCCATGCTTCTTATGTAGACTTTCTGGGAGTCTAGTGTGGGAAAGGGAAATGGTGTTCAAGGCATTAAAATAGTTTAAGAAATCTTTCCAAATCAACAGTGTTTCCCTTCCTTCTCTAAAAGGGAAGTTTAAGACATCATTTCTTTACCAGATGTTGTGTGTACTGTGCTACTGTGGGGCTGACAATAAGTAGTGAAGTTTCTACAGGAGAAGAAGCATATGTAAGGAGTGCTGAGGGTCAGGAGTCAGAGGTAAAAGTAAAAGTAGAATTTGAGTTATTCTTGCGCTGCATGACAAAGCCCTTTGCTCTGTCTCACAAGGAGTAAGACCAGGAATGAAAGGCCAGGAGTGCTTCCAAACCATAAGGCTGCAGGCAGGATTCGAACTTCCTCCACCTCACAGCAGAAACATTTGGAAGCCGTATAATGTGTCACTAGAATGACAGTGGTCTACAACTGTGTGTCCACAGTTGCTCAATGTGAGTATATTGGGAGGAAGCACGTGACATCTCACCAAGCTGTTCTTACGGCACAAATCAGGTGGGGTGACACATTTCTGTGTGATTCTGAGTTGCTTGAAAGTTGATGTTGTGATCGTGAGTGAGTTCAATGTCAGTCTATATTTTTTCTCTAGAAATTGAGTCCTTGGTTCCATAATCATGCCATTGCTTCCAGGTTTATGCGTTCAGGTCAATTAACTCCTGAACTTGATACCAGAGCTAAAACTGAGGAGTAGTAAGCAAATTTAACCCCCAAGTAATAACATAATTATAAATAATTTGTGGAAGTGCCCCAGAATGTCCATATTTTACTAGGTTAATATTAGCTGTTTACTAGGCTAGCCTAAGCCTGGTAGGCTTAGTGGTATCACTGTTAACCTTTTTTACAATCCATGATTTAGCACTTAAAGTGCACCAGAGAATATGATGGTGACAGTGAGTATCTGGGGATCTGCACTGTGTGGGAGCTGTGGGAGACTGACACAAACCCTGAGTGTTGAAAAGGTTCCTTGTCAAAATGTGATAAGTACTGGGTTTGAGTCCTGGAGCTGATAAGTACTGAGGCATGACTACAGTGTGGCGACCCTGGGAGGAGGATTTGTGGTAAAAAAAACCGTGTAACTTGGGGGAAGAAAAGAAGAAAGGAGAAGAAAGAGAAGAAATAGACACATCAGTCACGCTAGGCCATGTGCCAAGTAGGTGTGATTTTTAAACATGACATTCTCTAACTCTATCCCAGATTAATTCTTTTGTCTATAGTGGATCATTTTAGATCTCTTCTGATAAAAATCATGGGAATTTTGAAGGACATTTATACTGTAATTTATAGTTATAATTTCTAGACTAATTTTTAAAAAATTAGCAAATTTCATGTTCTTAACAATCATAGTGAAATTAACGGTCATAATTTTGGAGCCATGTTCTTTTCCTTTTCTTTTCATTCCTTTTTGTTTTGTTTTTTGTGGTACTGGGGATTAAATTTAGGACCTTGTGCTTGTCAGTTAGGAGCAGCACCACTGAACCACATCCCTGGTCCTTTCATTATTTTTGTAATTTTTTATTTTAAAAATTTGAAAAATCCATTTTATTGGTATTTTATACATACATTATGATCACATTCGACCTTGCGAATTTGTACCTCTACATGACACATCTTACTTCTCATTCATTATATATATCTTTTTAGTACATGTTTGCAGTGCATAATTACATTCAGCATGGAGAACTGGTGTAAGTACACAGCACATTTTACTTCTTTTTACCTCCCCTTCTCTTTAACTCCCTTCCTCTGCCCTTCATCTCTTGTCCCCTTCTGCCGAAACTCAAAGTGCAATTTCTTTTTCTTTCGGCTTCGTGAACATAAGTTTCTTTACATCTTATTGTCACCCATCCTACTTCCAAGTTGGGGACTCTGCCAGGCCGCACAGGAACTCGCAGGCAAAGGGGAAAACTCGCCACATGCTGTGGCCATTTCTCAACCTTCCCTGAGTTCTGACAAGATGCTGGCTATCTGATGATTTTTCTACCGTTTGTAATTTAAATATGCAGAGTTGACATTTTCCTCCCCTACTTGGTATTCTCCACACAATGTTTTGGGAGGAGCTTGAGGATTTTTCTTGGTTCCTGGGGCTTGTCTGGCTACCTCCTCTCGCCAGACCTGGACTCAGCCCTGTGTGTGTTACGCTCAGCAGGGCAGCAAATGGCAGGATCCTGCTGTGACTTCACAGTCCGCCTTTCTTCTCCGGCATCCAGGGTAGGATATATATATACCATTACCACATCATTCACAGCTCGCTGTCAGCAAGCCAAGAATCACATCACCTTATCCCCACTCACATTAGCACAAATAATTTAAATCAACATTTCTGTTGGGCTGGATGGGGGATACTGTTGTTTGAGAAGTTGGTGCATCCCCTGGGCTGGCAGACAGTGGTAGGTTTTTCTTGCTCTTGGTGGGTTCAATTGCTTGTCTAAATACAACCCCTTAACACTGCCTTGTTGTCTTGTCCCAGCAGGTAGTGACTTTGGCTCACTACATCATAGCCTCTGGTGTCAACAAAGTCTTGTCTTCCTAGTTTTCCTGGTGTTAGCTCCAGGGGTGGATGTCTCTGTGAGTGTGTTTGCTAGGAAAGTTTTCCTCCCTGATGGAGAAAAAGGAAAAGAGAAATAAACCACAGTGTTCTCTAGAAATGCCCAGGATATGTTCAGATTTCATTGTGAACTTATGTGCTCTTCTCCTTCTGTTAATCTCTGGAGGCTCTACATTGGTACATCCTGTTCTATCACAGAATTAATTGACCTGTCCATGGACAGTAAATCAGGAGGCAGTCCAAAGAACACCCTCCCAGTCTCTCTGTACCTTTCAACAAGAACAGCAAGACTCATACACTGAGTGAATCAGCCCATGCTTTGAGTAAGTCATGGCCTAACTCCTTTGTCTTGTTTGGTTCAAGGGGATGTTAGCTGATAGGAGGTTCAAGGGGATGTGCTTGGGTTGTTGTCCATTCTTTTTTTTTTTTTTTTTGCTTTTTGAGACAGGGTCTCACTTTGTAGTTCAGGCTGGCCCTGAGCTCACTATGGTGCCCAGGCAAGCCGCCGCAAACTCAGCAATCCTCCTGTCTCTGCCTCCCGAGTGCTGGAATTACAGGTGTGAGCCACCACGTCTGGCATTGTGATATGCGGTGTTGATTGTTGGCGGGCATGTCTCCACGCCCAGCATTATATGTGGTTACCAGGGATCGAACTCAGGACCTTGCGCTTGCGAGGCAGGCGCCAGAGCCACTGAGCTAACCCTCCGGCCCCTTGTTGTTCATTCTTTAGTACTTCTCCCAAAGCTATAAGAGAAACATTTCTATCTACTGCTTCCACATAGTATATTGGTTTCAGGAAGATGAGAAAGATTCAATAGACCTGAAAATGACTTTAGCCTAAAGCCAAGCCCATGGAGCCTAGCCGGCATCATTCAAACCCAGGCCAACCTATTGATGCACAAGCAAGAAATAAATGCATATTGTTTTATGCCTCTCATATTTTGTGTATGTTGTTCAGCAATAGCTGACTTTATGACATTACTACTGTTACCGTCCACTTCCACTGTACAACAATCCTCTGGAATTTTATCGTTTTTATGTAGTAATAGCAAGCTGACACACATCACTGTTACAGTGTTACTAACTTCTTCCCCTGAGAGTTCAATGGGGTCATTTTTAAAGGGTATACATATATCTTTTGTATTGCTTCTCAACACCAAGCTAATTAACATATCTACCATCTGACAATGGGAAGGGGAGTGCAAATAGACCAGGTTCACATGACAGAAGACAACACATTTCCTTTCTTCTGTTTTTCAGTTCTAACAAGGTTCACCACATATTAGATGATATCTAGCAGGTTGCATGAGGATGGATATTTCCTTTTTAATCCACTGATCTAGTCTTTGCCACAAAATCCCTCACATATTGATCCAGAAATAATGTTCTACCATGAGTATCAAGTATCTATTTTTTTTGTACCGGGGATCGAACCCCGGTTGTGGTGCTTCCAAGGCAGGCATAGTACCACTTGAGCTAAATCCCCTGGCCCTACCATGAGTGTCTTTAACCCAGTCAAATTGGTGCTCAATACTAACCAATTCAGCATCCTTGTCTGCATGGAGCAAGTAGTCTATCAGGGAACTTGTGTATGTCTGGATATATGCATGTGTGTGTATACCACATGTATGTTTATATTGCACCTTATTTGTCTACTCTAGGCTCTGTTATGATAGATCAGGTACTTGATCAATATTTGTTAAACAAATAATATATGTCCATATCTTTCTTCCAAGTTCTCTTTACTTTTCCTTTTATACTACTTCCAGGATTATTTTTCTCGAACATACACGTTAACCTTTAAGTAATAAGAGCAAATGACTCTCCTAAACTTTCACTCTTGAGAACCAGCCAACACTGCTCAAGAAAATGAGTAATCAAAATCTGCAAGTGTTAGTCTTCCCTAAACCAGGCAATCTATAATGGTGACCCTCAGATCTGATTATGGGTCAAATGCAATTTTGAGTTTAAATGGGAACAGGATGTCATAACTAATACAGCCAATAGAACTCTCTGGGTTAAATGTAGGGTTTAATTATTTTTCTAGAGAAAAAGAAAACCAAGGAAGCTTAATGTTTCTTTCTTCTTCTTTTTTTTTTGAGACAGGGTCTCGCTTTGTAGTTCAGGCTGGCTCTGAGCTCACTATGTAGCCCAGGCAAGCCTCGAACTCAGCAATCCTCCTGTTTCTGCCTCCTGAGTGCTGGGATTACAGGTGTGAGCCACCACGCCCGGCACTGTGGTATGTGGTATTGATTGCTGGTGGGCGTGAGTCTCCACATCCAACATTGTATGTGGTTACTGGGGATCGAACTCAGGACCTTGCGTTTGTGAGGCAGGTGCTGGAACCACTGAGCTAACCCTCCGGCCCACTTAAGGTTTCTTTTAACGCGAGCCACATGACATGTTGAGGGAAGAATCACTAGGATACATCATTCTTATTCTTCCAAAATTTCTCATCAAGATGTGAAGAAAGGTGAGCAGAGATAAACACTAATCAGTCATCCAGAGTTAGGGCTTCACATCAGATCCAGCCAAACTCTAACCTGGGTGACCTGCTTGCTCCTAAGAAGGAAATCTAGAACCTAAAGGGAGAGAATGTATTAAATCTCTCTGAGAGTGAACCTTAAAGAGACCTTCAGGTTTATAGTCATATATGCCTCCGTCTCTTGCCTTTAGTCTTTGTGAACAAACTATAGGTCAAGGAGCTGTGAGTCTATTTAAAGCATGTCTTTGTGGCACAGAGTTTGGTCTATGGATAGACTATCAATTAAAAGGAAACAAAGAATTAACAGCATGAACAATTTCTTTTTCCACTGTTTCCTGCTTTCTGTCTTTTCCTGGCAGCTAAATTAGGTGGTTCTTTTCATTTACATGATCCACATTTTCCTAACTTAGCATACCATTCCAAATTTTGGTTTACTTAGTCACTGCCTTATTGGCTCTAAGATTCTGGAAAGATGGTCCTTGATTTTTATCTTATATCCTGTAATTGACATCTGTGTTAGTTACTTTTCTCTGGTTGCTGAGACAAAATGCTCAGTACCAAAGTTAAAAGGAAAGCAATTTATTTGGCTGAGAGTTCATAGAGATTTCAGTCCATTTTAAGCTGGCTCTGAGGCTGGGATGGAAAACAAGTATCACAGAGGAGAAACAATATGGTGCTCATACCATAGCAAGAGCAGCAATGGAGAGAATTTTCTGAGTCTTTCTACTTCTCTTATACCATCCAAACTACTGGGATTAGGACAGTACTAAAACTCTCACTCATGTGTAATAGTGTCTTAGTAACCATGCACCCTTAATCTTAGCATCACACATTCCAGATTCAACTACCTGTGAAAAAGTTCCACCTCTGCATGGGGCTTTGGAAGGAAATCTAAACACAAACCATAATATTTGTTTAGACAGCATAAAGTTAACAGAAAATAAGACATCGACTCTTCCATCCATTAATTAGATTACCATTCCAAAAGCAAATTGGAGAATTAAAGCAATTCTCTAAGTAAAGACTATCCTCTACAAATACATGAACACTCAGGTAGGTTATCTAAAAATTCTCATTAAAAAAGTAAAAAAGAAGATGTATATAAATTGTACCAATAAAGAATTCAATTAAAAGAAAAAAGTAAAAAAGAATTAGAATGGAATTGATTTCAATAACAAGTGTT
The DNA here is from genome assembly GCA_004025085.1 of Thryonomys swinderianus. Lineage (NCBI taxonomy): Eukaryota > Metazoa > Chordata > Mammalia > Rodentia > Thryonomyidae > Thryonomys > Thryonomys swinderianus. The sequence continues at coordinate 9,078 of PVIC010021946.1, forward strand.
ATTTAGCTTAGTATGTCCTGACCATTATCACTTCAAAATACAATTGATACTAAAAATATTTAATATTTTCCTATTAAAAGTTTAGTTTCTTAGTCATGCTAGTCATATTTCAAGGCATAATAGCCATGTAGTGTATTGGACAGTGTATGTCTAGCCATCCATACCTCAGATAACCAAAGTGAGCAAAAATAGGTTCTTGCCATATCATGATCATCCAATTTTTTTCTTTTCTATTTTCGGGGATCATATTTTTTTTATTAAGCCTGTAGACTTGGTTTATTGTAAGAAAAGGTTTTTTCTCCCATCAGAAAAAAATGGATCAAATGTTTGATTATGCCCTTGGGGCTCACGTTAGTCACTCTGCCTGTATGGATGAAATTCTTTTGTATTTTCATAGCTGTCCTGTGGGGCTTGGTGTTTTTTCAGCTTGCAGCTGCACTATTGTGAGGCCAACAACCATCCAGTCTTTTGAATTGCATAACAAATATTCTAACCCCCCAGGAAGTGAATGGGGCCAAGACAAATGTATACCAACTGAGGTGGATCTCTTAATGGGCCCCTTTTCTGAATTTAGGGTAAAAATGGCTTGGGGATATTTTTTTTTTAAAAATTAAAGAATGAATAAAGGGATTAGAATGCTTCTCCTTCATATCAATCTTTATGAAGAAAAGGTCCAACTGGAAATCTAGAAAGGTCTAGAACCTTCTGAATGGAACTGAATTTAAATAGCAATCAAATGCTACCACTTTCCATTATTCCAGATGTTCACAAGTAGAAAAAGGCAACAAAATTACAGATAATTTTTAAAATGGTCATTAACATAAAAATTCAGAAGCTATCATTATTCTTAATGGTAACATAACAGACTTCCTCAAAGATTAGGAACAAGGTAAGGGTACTCACTTCTTCCATTTACACTGAACCTACTATTGGAGGCCCTAGGCCCGAGCAATTAGATAAGAAAAAGAAATAAAATACATCCAAAGTAACGAAAGAAGTAAAATTTTTGCTTATGTGATATTTACAAATTTGAATCTTTATTGGTACATTATATATACACATCATGATCACACAAAATATCGAGAATTTGTACCAGTATATGAACCAATTTAATTCTCATTTTTCCTATTCCTCTACCAATCCTACAACCCCTTGCCCCTATATACATAAGCTGTTACCCTTTATTACATCATATTTTTTCATCCCCTTTTACTTACCCCTATACCCCATTTCCCTTTGAATACTTTTTATTTCACACTATCTACCATATATTCTAGAGCTCATTTACATTTTAAGTTTCTCATAACAGAGAAAAGATACAACATTTATAGATTTGTGGCCTATTTACTTCACTTATGAGTATGTCCTGAAGTTAGGTCCATTTGAGTATAAACTACTCAAACTTAACATTCTTTTTGGCAGAGTAATACTCTATTTTATAGAAAAGCCTCATCTTCTTTATCTGGTCTCCAGTTGATGGGTATTTGGGTTGTTTCTGAGATTTACCTATTAAAAAGCTGAGCTCCTATGAACATAGGTGCATATATGTCACTATGATATGACTCTTTTAATTCTTCTGTGTACATACCTTGCAGGGGAATAGCAGGGTCAAATGGTATCTCTAATCCAAGTTTTCTGAGGAATCTCCACAGTGTTTGTACCAGTCTATATTCCCACTAACAGTGGAGAAGGATTCCTTTCTCCCCACAGCCTCTCCAGCATTTATTGCTGATTAATTTCAAGATAGCAGCTATTTGTGGAGTGAAATGAAATCTCTGTGTCATTTTCATCTGCATCTCTTGTATGATTAGTGATGTTGAACATTTCTTCACATGCTTCTTAGCTGCTTTTTCTTCTTCCTCTGAAAAGTATTTGTTCATTTCAGTTTCCCATTTTTGAATTGGGTCTTTAAATTTGGGGGGGCTGATTTTTTTAAAGCTTTTTATATATTCTAGGTAGTAGCCCTTTGTCAGAGAAACCGCTGGTAAAATTTTTTTTCCAATTTGTTGGTTGTCTTTTCACTCTGCTGGTGGTTTCTTTTGCCATGCAGAAGTTTTTTAATAGGATGAGATCCCATTTGTTGACTTCTGCTAGCTCTTGTTCTTTGTTTATAAAGTCTCTCCCTAAGCCAATGTCACCAAAATTTCTACCTAACCTGTTTTGCAGAAGGCTTAACATTTCTGTGTTTTTCTTTTGAAACAGGGTCTCGCTTTGTAGTTCAGGCTGGCCCTGAACTCACTATGCAGCTCAGGCAAGCCTCGAACTCAGCAATTTGCCTATCTCTGCCTCCCGAGTGCTGGGATTACAGGCGTGAGCCACCATGTCAGGCCTGGATCTTCTAACCTATTCTATTCGTCCTTGGCTTTGTTGCTTTGCCAGTACCATACTGTTTTTTTTTTTTTTTTTTTTTTTTTTTTTTTTTTTTTTTTTTTTTTTTTTTTTTTTTTTTTTTTTTTTTTTTTTGAGACAGGGTCTTGCTTTGTAGTTCAGGCTGGCCCTGAGCTCACTATGTAGCCCAGGCCAGCCTGGAACTCAGCAATCCTCTGGTCTCTGCCTCCTGAGTGCTGGGATTACAGGCGTGAGCCACCATGCCCGGCACTGTGCTATGTGGTATTGATTGCTGGTGGGCATGAGTCAACATACCCAGCATTGTATGTAGTTACCGGGGACCAAACTCAGGACCTTGCACTTGCGAGGTAGGCACTGAAACCACTGAGCTAAATCTCCGGCCCAAGTACCATACTGTTTTTTTATCACAGTGGCTTTGTAGTGTAGTTGAGGATTGTGATACTCACAACCATGTTGTCTAGAATTGCTTTTACTATTCTAGGTCTCTTGTGGTTCCAGATAAATTTTTGGATTATTTTCTCTAGATCTGTGAAATATACTGTAGGGCTTTTAATTGGTATCACTTTGAATCTATACAATGGTTGTGGGAGTATAGCCATTTTGACAATATCAGTTCTTTCAATCCAGGAACAAGGGGTGTCTTTCCATTTTCAATCTCCTTTTTCAGAGTGTTGTAACTTTCAGAGTAGAGGTCCTTGACTGCCTTTGTTAGGTTGATTGCTAGATATTTCAGTTTTTTAGATGCTCTTGTGAAAGGGATTGACCCCCCCAATTTCTTTCTCAGTGAGTCTGTTTGTGTATAGAAAGTCTATTGACTTTTGAGCATTGACCTTGTATCCAGCTACATTGCTGAATTTGCTGATTAAGTATAACAGTCTTTTGGTTGAGTTTTTAGTACATTCTATATAAAGTATCATGTCATTAGTAAATAATGACAGTTTAACTTCTTCCTTTCCTATCTTTATTCCTTTTATTTCTTGTCTAATAGCTGTGGCTCATGTTTCCAGCAATGTATTGAACAGGAGTGCTCATGGTGGACATCCTTGTCTTGTTCCTGATCTTAGTGTGAGAGGTTTCAGTTTTTTTTTTTTTTCCCTTGAGACAGGGTCTCGCTTTTGTAGTTCAGGCTGGTCCTGAGCTCACTATATAGCCCAGGCAAGCTTTGAACTCAGCAGTCCTCCTGCCTATGCCTACCGAGTGCTGGTTTTACAGGCATGAGCCACCACACTTGACATTGTGGTAGGTGCTACTGATTGTTGGTGGGCGTGAGTCATCATGCTGGTTTTGTGGTATGTTGTTACTGGGGATTGAACTCAGGACTTGTGCTTGCTAGACAGGCGCCAAAACCACTGAGCTAAATGTCCGGCCCAATCTTTGTTTTCTTGGGCAGGGGTGGAGCATTCTCCTCCTGTTGTCTTCCTCACCCTGCCCCATGCCATCCCAAGGGCTAACCAGTTACTTTTACTTAGGATGTTAAGACTGGCATTCTGGAAATCTGTTGCTGCATAACTCACCATTCACACCTAGTGTTATAAAACAATGCTTCTAAGTATAGTGACCTCTCATAGTTCTGTGTTTTTCCAGGTTCAACAGGGCAGTTTTGTTTCACTCAGAGTCTCATAAAATTGCAGTTGAATGCAGCTGGAACTGGGGTCACTTCAAAGGCTTTGCCTCCTTGTGTCTCTGGTGTTGCTGATCATTGTCTAGGACCTTAGCTGAGGCTGTTTGGAACTTTTACATGAACTCTTCCCATGGTGGCCTGTGGAGAGAGGATGGCAGTTATTTCTGGTGGAAAATGAAAGAATCTTATTCTGCAGGCAAAAGCTACCACAGGTGTTCAGAATTCAAAGCTTGGTTGGCTTATTCATATACTTTTATTGGTTCAAGGAGGAGAAAATTTGTTATTTTTCACTCTAAAAAGCTGATAAGAGAAATTTGTTTCTCCACTAATTTACCCTCTCACACCGACTAAACAAATTAAAGCTATCTCCTGGTGGAGTGTAGTGATATGATTAAAGGTAGGAGTTCTGGTTATCTATGACAGTTCTGGTTATCTATGACACTAAAACTTAGTGGCTTAAATAAAATCTATTTTATTATATTTTATGGTGTTGTGGGTCAGAAATTTGGGTTGGCTCAGCAGATTAGATCTTTTGGTTCATGTAGTATTGACTTAAACAACTCCATGTCATTCATTTTAAGCAACAGGAAGATCATGAAGTAGAAAAGAGAAACACTGTGACTCAAAGAGTAGGACAAATGGCTCTGGAACAAGTATTCAAAGTGATAAGGTAGGGAGAGATACTGTGGTGAGGACTCAGTTTGGGCATGAAGGATGATCAGGTTGTTTGTGTTGGCCTCCTTCCCTTTGGGATGAAGGAAGAAGATAGAGAGGGATGTGTCACATGGAGATGGAAGCAACCAGGAAGAGAATATCCCACGTGGTCTTTTTGTGGGTGGCCTTAGCCAAGCCATTTCCAAGACAGAGCTACAAAATCAATTCAGTAGAGGTGGAGAAGTTTCTGATGTGAAGATCATCACATGAAAGATGACCAAGGAAATGCACAAAAAATTTTTACATGATAATGCCAATACAACATACAGGAATTTATCAGACACAGTGTAAAGCAGGAAATTCATGGCAGTGAATGCCCATACTAAAAAAACAAAGTGAGCTCAAATAAACAACATAATGCTGAATATTAAGCTTGTAGAAAAAGAAGAGCAAGAAAAAAACCCAAAGTTCATACAAGGGAGGAAACTATAATGAACAATGCAGATAGCAGTGCAATGGAGACTAAGAGAAAGATAAAAAAAAGTCAGTGAATTGAAGAGTTGTTTCTTCAGAAGAATTAAATCAACACACCCTTACCTAATTTTATCAAAAAAGAAAGAAAAGGTTCAAATCCATGTAATTAAAGAACAAACAAAGTGAAATCACAATAGGTCCAGCAGAAATCCAGAGGACAATCAACAGTTACTCTGAGAACCTGTACTCTAATAAATGGAAAACACAAAGAAATGAACAGATTCCTAGGCACATATGAGTTACTATAGTTGAATGAAGAATATGTAAAAATTCTAAACACCCAAATATCAATCAGCAAAATTGAAAATGTAATTACAATCTTACCAACAAAGAAAAGTCCAGGTGGCTTCATTGCTGAATTCTAGAGAAATTTAGAGAAGAGATAATGCCACTACTTCTCAAACTCTTTAATGAAACTGAAAGGGAAGGAATAGTCCCAAATTCATCCCAGGAGGCAAGCATTACCTTAATTCCAAAAGCAGAGAAAGACTCAGCCAAAAAAGAGAACTACAGTCCAGTCTGTCTAATGCACATAGATGCAAAAATCCTCAATAAAATACTTGCAAACATGGATCTCCACAATGGTTGCACAAGTCTGCAATCCCACCAGCAGTGGAGAAAGGTTCCTTTTCTCCCCACAGCCACGCTAGCATTTATTGTTGGTTGATTTTGTGATAGTGGCCTTTCTTTGTGGAGTGAGATGAAATCTCAGTGTTGTTTTCATTTGCATCTCTCGAATGACCAGTGATGTGGAACATTTCTTCATATGCTTCTTGGCTGCTTTGACTTGTGCCTCTGAAAAGTGTCTGTTCATTTCAGATGCCCATTTTTGAATTGGGTCTTTAAACTTGGGGAGGCTGATCTGTTTGAGTTCTTTATATATTGTAGATAATAGCCCTTTGTCTGATAAACAGCTAGTAAAGGTTTTTTCCCATGTTGTTGGTTGTCTTTTAGCAGTGCCAGTGACTTCTTTTGCTGTGCAGAAGCTTTTTAGTAGGATGAGATCCCATTTGTTGATTCTTTCTGCTAGTTCTTGTGCTATAGAGATTTTATTCATAAAGTCTCTCCCTGAGCCATTGTCTCCAAGAGTTTTACCTAATCTGTTTTCCAGCAGGCTTATTGTTTCTGTTTTAATGTTTAAGTCTCTTATCCATTGTGAGTTTAGTTTTGTGCATGGTGAAAGAGATAGGTCTAGCTTTAGCTTTTGGTAGGTTAAAGCCCAGTTTTTCCAGCACCATTTGTTAAAGAGGCTGTCTTTCCTCCATTGGGGATGTTTGGCTCCTTTGTCAAAGATAAGATGGCTTAGTGTATCCGGAGTTGTTTCTGGGTCTTCTAATCTATTCCACTGGTCCTTGGGTCTGTTACTTTGCCAGTACCATGCAGTTTTTTATCACAGCAGCTTTATAGTAGAGTTTTAAATTGGAGATTGTAATACCCCCTGCCATGTCGTGGTTGCTTAGAATTGCTTTTGCTAGTCTAGGTTTCTTTTGTTTCTAGGGGTCCCATTTGACCCTGCTATCCCCCTGCTAGGAATATACCCAAAAGAATTTAAAAATCATATTGGAAAGACAGACGTACACTCTTGTTCATAGCAGCTCAGTTTGTGATAGCTCAATCTTGGAAACAACCCAAATGCTCATCAATTGGAGACTGGATAAAGAAGTTGTGGTTTTTTAAAAATAAAATGGAGTATTATTCTGCCATAAAGAATGACAAGATCGATCCATTTAGGTGCAAATGGAGACACCTGGAGGATATACTAATAAGGTGAAATAAATAGATCACAGATAGGCAAATACCGGATCTTCTCTTTGACATGAACGCCTGTAGATGCAAATGAGCTCTAGAAAGTATGACAGCTTTTATAGAGTGGGAAATTTCCATAGGAAATTTGGTGTGGGAATGTAATGAGGGGAAGGAATAAATATGATTCTGAAAGAAAATAAGAGAGTATGTATAAAGGGGGTGGGGAGGTGTGGGTGGGTAGGGATATGGGTAAAAATGAGAATTAACTTGTGTCATATACTGGTTCAAATTCCCCAATGTTATATGTAATTGTGAGATGTATATAAATTGTACCAATAAAGAATTCAATTAAAAAATACTTGCAAATACAATGCAAAAAATCATGAAGAAGGTCAACTTGACCAGGTTGGATTCATTTCAGGGATGAAAGTATTGTTCAACATACATAAATTAATAAATGCAATGCATTATGTTAACAGAGTCAAAGACAAAAATTGATCATCTTGCTGGGCGTGGTGGCTCATGCCTGTAATCCCAGCACTCAGGGAGCAGAGACAGGCAGATTGCTGAGTTCGAGGCTTGCTTGGGCTACATAGTGAGTACAGAGCCAGCCTGAACTACAAAGTGAGACCCTGCCCCCCCCAAAATTGATCATCTTAATAGACACAGAAAAAACATTTGACAAAATCCAACCAACTTGAATAGATGGTCTTTATCTCAACCTGATAAAAGTTATCTATGAAAAACCACCACCATACTAAATGGTCAAAAACTGAAATATTTCGCACTAAAATCAGGAACAAGATAAGGATGTCTACCATCACCACTCCTGTTCAGTAAAGTTCTGGAAAAATTAGTGACAATAATTAGGTAAGAGAAAGAGATAAAAGGAATAAAGATAGGAAAGGAAGAAGTTAAACTATCACTATTTGCTGATGACATGATACTCTATATAGAAGATCCCAAAAATTTCACCAAAAAACTGCTAGATTTAATTGCCAGATTCAGTAGAGTAGCTGGATACAAGAGAATTTGGGGAAATAATTCCTTTCACAGTAGCGTTCCAAAAGATGAAATATTTAGGAATTGATCTAATGAAGGACGTAAGAGACTTCTACTTTGAAAATTACAGCACTTTGTAAAAAAGAGATTGAAGAGGATATCAGAAAAAGTAAAGATAGCCATTGTTTCTGGGTAGGAAAATAAATATAGTGAAAATGACCATAGTTCTAAAACTGCTATATAGATTCAATGGAGTCCTGATCAAAACCCCAACAGTGTATTTCACAGAACTAGGAAAGATAATCCTCAAACTCACCTGGAACCAGAAGAGACCTAGAAGAGCAAAGATAGTCCTAGGCAACAAAGACAGGGCAGGAGGTATCACAATCCCCAACTTTAAAATATACTACAAAGCAACTGTGAAAAAAACAGCATGGTACTGACAAAGCAACAGACCCAAGGAACAGTGGAATGGATTAGAAGATGTAGAAACAACTCCAGATATACCCAGCCATCTAATTTTGACAGAGGAGCCAAGCATGCTCAGTGGAAGAAAGATGGCTTCTTTCATAAATGGTGCTGGGAAATCTGGGTTTCAAACTATTAAAGACTAAAAGTAGACCTATAACTTTCACCATGCAGTAAACTAGAATCGAAGTGAATCAATGACATTAAAACAGAAACACTAAACCTGCTGGAAGACAGGTTAGATAGAACTCTTGGAGACATTGGTTAGGAAAAGACTTTATGAAGAAAACTTCAGTGTCATGGGCACTAGCACAAAGCATCAACAACTGGGATCTCTTATTTTGCCCAGCAAGTGAACCCACTAGCAGAGCAAAAAGTGCTTATAATGTGGGAAAAAATTTTACCAACTGTTCCTTAGAGAACTAATATCTAGAATATCTAAGGTACTTGAAAAAAAACTAGTCTCCTTAAATTTAAAGACCCAATTCAGAAACTGGCATCTGAAATGAAGACATTTCTTAGATGAGGTATAAGCAGGAAGGAAACATCTGAAAAAATGTTCAACATCACTGGTGATTTTAAGGATGCAAATGACAGCAACACTGTGATTCCATCTCCACAAAGAATGGCTGCCGTCATGAAATCAACCAATAACAAATGCTAGCAGTGCTGTGGGGAGAAAGGAACTCTTCTTCACTGTTGGTGGGAATATAAGACTGGTGCAAACACTGTGGAGATCAGTGTGGAGATTCTTTAAGTCCTAGGATTAGAGATCCCATTTGATCCTGCTATTTCCTTGCTGGATATATTCCTAAATGAATTAAAAGCAACACACTGTAATGACATATGTGATTTATAGTAGCACAGTTTGCAATAGCTAAGTCAGTGCAAAAGCCCATCATTAGTGAGTGGATAAAGAAGATTGTATGTGTGTGTGTGTGTGTGTGTGTGTATGTGTGTGTGAGTGTATGTGTGTTTAAGAAAATGGAGTCTTAGTCATAAAGAAAGATAAACTTGAGACATAATAAATGGATGCAACTTTAGCCAATACTCATAAGTGAAATACATACGACAAATGTGTAAATATCAAATAATTTTTTCCATTGTTCGAAACTGAAGGTATAAATGTAGACCAAAATGTATAATTTATATTGTGAAATAGGAAAAAAAATGTTCAAAGGGGAAGGGGAACTGGCAGGGAACAGGGGAAAGGAAAGAAGGGTAACTGAGAAGAAAAAAAGAAACAAGGATTACACGTATAGGGGGATGGGGGTTTGAAGGGAGGGTAGGGGAATGGGAAAAAATAACAAGATATATCATATATAGGTACAAATTCCCAATGCTGAATGTGATCATAAATTCTACCTAAAATGTACCAATAAACTCAGTTAAAATTAAAAGAGTATAAAGCCGTGGTGAAAAACTGTCCTTTGTTAATCTCACTTTGGCTGGTTTGGAATGGCTGACTGGCAGGCACCTGGAGGGTCTGGAACATGCTGAGAACAGTGGTCTACAAACCACCGTAAGCTCTCTTTGATAGAGTTTTCAAGAGTTCTAAGATGTAGGCAAGAGGTGTATTTGTCCTGAGGAGATTCTAGCTTTCTTTTTAATGGGAGAAAACACCTATGTTAAATAGAAACCACAGGAAGATAAGAAAAAGCCAAAATTTCAGGTATTTAAAAGTGTAGGCTGGTTCTTTGGAAAGGAGTCAATGAAGAAGACTTTGAATATTGCCTCAAATAATATTGAGGAAGAACCAAGTTTCTTGAAACATGGGGATTTCGGTAGCATTTCTACAGAAAATGGGCTGCTACATGCTAATGGTTCACTGAGAGCATTAACTTCATGCCAACATACAAAGTAGACAAAGGGCCTAAATCACATTTGGCCTCAAAGACAGTTCACTTCTGAGACCCAAGATCACAAGGTAGTCTCCTTATGCAGTTTGGAAAAGGGAAATAGAAATCCTATTTCTAGTCTGTTGCCATTGAAAGGTAAGAATCGCCTAAGTCTTGGTGCAAAGGATTCATGAGAAAGGGTTTGATAGAAACAATTGCCCTATTGCCCAGCAGAGAGAAGAGGCTTCCAAGGAAGAGGAATCTGATTCCAGCAGCCTCACAGCTCACAGGAATTCACCAAGTGCTCTCCCAGGGAAAACCCTTAGGAGAGCATGGCTGACTTTTCATTTTCTGTTACTGATTCATTAGTTCGAATGGTGAGGCTAATCACCATTCGGGAGGTAATCAGAAGCATTTGAAAGCCTTGGAGGCATGGCAGGAATCAAAAGAAATGCAGAAGAAGCTGGAGTAAAACACATTGGCAAATTTAGAGGGACCTCCACCAGACAAGCCAATTCACACCGTCTTTGCTTTCGACAGTGAAAGGTAATGGAGGAGATGTCCAGTCAGGAGAGGAACTGGTGAAAGAATCCCTGGGTGAAGCATCTGGGAAGTGGTTTGACAGTGGTGAAGATGAGGGATCAAATTCTGAGGAGGACAGTGACAGGCGCAAAATTAAACCTCACTTGGAGGGCAGAATGGCACAAAAGACCATGGATTTACAGTTGTATTTTGGCAGATTCTGCATAGATAGAAGCTTATAGAACAGATTCTGTATAGACTCTAGATTTCTAGAGAGTGACAGTGAAGAGGAATAGGAAGAGGTCAATGAAAAGAAAATGGCCGAGGAAGAAGAGCTGGCCACAGAGGGAAAGAAAGCTCTGAATATTGTGCAAAGCTTTTTGAACAACTTAAAGAAACCTATAAACAGAGGAAAGTAACAGCTAAGAAATTTAAGGATATCATAGGTTTCAATTTTTAGCTTTGTACCATGGCTTGAACTCAGGACCTTGTGCTTGCTAGGCAGGTGCTATCCACTGAGCTAAATTCCCAGCCTTAAAATTATCGTATTATGATATGAGCCATGACCATGTCACTTAAAAAAGAGTAAAAGATGATAAACCAAAAGAAAGCAAAACAAAGTGGAAGACAAGGGAAGAAGCTGAGAAACTCCTGAAAGTGTCTAGAGATATTTATTATGACACCGCTAATAGGTTTGAAAGAAATATTCCAAGCTACAAGAGACAGCAGGGAGAAAGAAGCAGACACACCCTGGCATGACGGGTGTGACAGAGAGAAGAGTGAGGAAGCCCGTAGTCCTGCAGCCCTGATGGATGTGGCCAAGCAGCCCCACAGGTTTGTTTGCTTTTTTTGGATTCAGACTCTAAAAGTGTACAAGAAGTTGGGCCAGGGATCTAGCTCAAGTGGTACCGCACCTAGCTTAGAAGGACAAGGGCTCAAGTTTGATCCCCAGTACCACAAAAAAAAAAAAAAAAAAAGAAAAAAAAAAGAAACCTATAAAGACAAAACGGTGAAACCTGGAAAGCTTGGCAAGGAGATCCTCGGTTCCAAGACAGCAGTTTAGAGGTGGAAGATCTTCCTGAGGAAATATCACAGAAAGCCCAGGCATGAAGAGCCACCATTAGAATTTTCTTTTCTTATAAAAATGATGAATGACTTCATGATTCTGACTTATTCTGGAGAGTTGTGGGAAGTAAAATTAGCAAGAATTGTGGGGAGCAGGAACAAACAGCTTGCTTATTGGTTGTTGGATGCAACATAAAGAAGAAGAAAAGTTAAACCAAAACGATAACTAGCAGCATTGATTTTGAACCTGAAAGTGAAAAACTCTCATCAGGAAATTGACCTAAAATAGTTTTAGCTGACAAAGAGGACATTTCAGAGCAGAGAATATTCAAAATCTGGTTGATGGGCTGGAGATTTAGCTCAGTGGTTCTAGCGCCTGCCTCGCAAGCACAAGGCCCTGAGTTCAATCCTGGTAACCACATACAATGCTGGGCGTGGTGACTCATGCCCACCAGCCATCAATTACCACATGCCACAGTGCCAGGCGTGGTGGCTCACGCCTGTAATCCCAGCACTCAGGAGGCAGAGGCAGGAGGATTGCTGAGTTCCAGGCTTGCCTGGGCTACATAGTGAGCTGAAGGTCAGCCTGAACTACAAAGCGAGACCATGTCTCAAAAAAAAAAAATCTGGTTGATGGAATATCATTCTGGTTGTCATCTTTTCTTGTGGAAGTCTTTATATTGTGTCCTAGGCAATTAACATTAAAACATTAAACTCAGCCTGGCATGATGATGCACATCTGTGGGTTTAACATGCAAGAGGCTGATTTGGACAGATCACTGGATCTCAGAAATCCAAGATCAGTGGGCATTATAGTCAGATCCTGTTTCGGAAAAGAAAAGATTAGACTGAACTTTAAAAAAAAATGAGCACAATGTAGACCTCAAAATATTCCTTGTACATAATCTCTTTGGCCTCCATCTTTAATAACTAATGGGCATGTTCTGATGCAAGTTTTACACTAAAGCCTTTTTTTTTTTTTTTGAGACAGGGTCTCGCTTTGTAGTTCAGGCTGGCTCTGAGCTTGCTGTCTAGCCCAGGCAAGCCTCGAACTCAGCAATCCTCCTGTCTCTGCCTCCTGAGTGCTGGGATTACAGGCGTGAGCCACCACGCCCGGCCACAAAGCCTTTTTCAATAAATAGTTCAATGTATTTATGTTTTCTAAATTAGGCTTTGTGAGAATCAGATTATTTGGAGTATTTATTTCTGATTGTATCAGATATACTCACCTCCATGTTTTCTTTTTTTGTTTAAAGGGATGAAATACAAAGCAGTTCTGAGTTCAGTACTTGCATCCTGAAGAAAGGATAACTGCAATGCAGGGTGTTTCAGATCAGCATCAGGTAAGAGTCCTCTGAGAACCTGGAGAGGAAGCCAAACACAGAGATTTCCTGTTGGTAGCCTCAGGCATTTTGAGAGAAGCTTATAGAACCAGGTCATCAGCCCTAAACTTCTAGTTAGATGAGAAGCTTATAAAAACAAAAAACAAAAAAACCAAGTTTCTGAAAAACCTATAGCCAGTAGTTATGAATCAGACCTCAGTTGTAGAGAGTGAAGCAAATTTAATATTTCACTGAATAAACACACCTAAGATTAAAAAAAAAGACAAAGCAAGAAGGTAATTTGCTAAATCAAGGGAATTGGTGTTGTTCACACTCTTATTTTCTGCCTGTCACAGTGTATCATTGGCTTATTAAGTGAGCATCGATAGTGTGTGTGTGTGTGTGTGTGTGTGTGTGTGTGTGTATAGTTGCAAGGCAGGTGCTGGAATCACTGAGCTAAATCCCTGGCTTGATAATATATGTATTTTTAAGTTGTCTAGTGTTCTGCAGCATAGAATTTGACTCAGTGTTTTACCTGTAACTGCTCATTTTATTTCACTTTGAGAAGGAGAGTTCTGTTTGCTCTTTCACTCATCCATCCACCCACCTTTGCCTCCCTCTCTTCCATACCCACTGGTTGGTATGAATGCAGTGTCTATTACTTTTGTACCAGACATTGTTTTACATGATGAAGGTTATGGCACTGGCCAGTACAATGTCCTTGGGTTTTGGGAATTCACGTTCTGCTTGTTTCTAGATTGGAAGCAACTCAGAGCAAGGCAAAAGGCTAGTTATGACTAACGAGAATTGGGGATTTGAAAAGAATAGCTGTACCACTTTAATGGCATGAGAAGAAATGCTTCCCACTTAACCAGCACATAAACACACTGAAGGAAGCCCATTTCTTTTTGTACGTGTGGGAAAAATAAAATATATTGGGGGATGTTGAGGAAAACTTCTGGAACCCTGCAGTGACTTTACATTTACCAGGAGGCTGTAAATGAAGTTAACTGTTGTGCTCATTGGGTCAGAAAGGCGAAAACTCAGACCAGAAAGTCCTGAGAAGTGATTCTTATCAGGCAAGGTGTCCCTTGGTCTTTTGTATTTGCATGGAATATGAGATGCTTTTGATTTTATGTTACCCTAATTTTAGAAACTTTGGAAAAGTATAAAAGAGGAAGGTAAAAATGATTTCTTAACTTCATTATCTGAAGATCATTTCTACAAGTACCTTGAAATAGCTTTCACGGTTCCTTTCTACACAGCCATGTCCACAGCCAAGCTGAGCTTCTATGAAAACAAGTATTGCATGTGATAAACAATTCCAAGTCCTGCCTTCTTCGCCTAACATAATGAAAACATGCATTTCCCCAGGTTGCTAAATATCTTTTAGATTATGAATTTTAATGGCTGTGTAAGATTTCACTGTATGAATGTACCAACTCGATTTGGATATTTGCCTGCTTTCTTTTGTTATTAATTTTGCTGTTGCAAACGTCTGTGTGCATCTATGTTGATGTGCATCTACAATTTTTTCCTTAGGATAAACTCCTCGGAGGGGAAATTCTTGGTGAATAATACAAACATTTTTGAGGCACATGACTATCTTTAAGCAGACTGAAAAAGGGGAGATCTGATGTAAACTGAGCCCTGATATGGTATCTGGTGGATGATCGGATAGGTGGGCATTGTCTTGTCTTGTTACTGGGAGGAATACTGCAAGTGCTGTCTTATAAAACTTCTTAATGAAGGGAAGCTTCAGTGATAGCATTCTTGAAGCTGTTCCAGACTGCTTGATTAGTTCAGGAACAAAGTCCTCAGTCAAATGAAACTTTTTTTTTTAAATTTGCCTTTCAGTTTCCAAGTTAGAGCAAGACAAGCAGACACGTAAATCGGAGGTTGAATCCATCACTTACAGCTGCTCCTGATAAAAGAGCTGCAGCTCTGAGTGCTTTCCCGCTGGCAGCTGCCTCCTCTTCTGTTATCGTGCTCTCCCTGTATCATCTCACCGTTCTCATTTTGTCCCAAGTGCAGAGCCAAGAGGGCATCTGGTCTCAAGCTTGAGATTCACTCACCTTATCACCCTGAAATGCACCCACTGAGATCTGTTTCTGGCCCCTCCTTCCCCTCCCCAGCCTGTTTAGCAGTTTATAACAAGTTCCTCTCTTGTATACAGAAAAAGCAGGCCCTCGACAGGGTCTGAGTGTGCTGTTTGGAACTGTTTATGACTTATTTTGGACTCTCCAGACAGGGCCATAAATACACAGTTAATCTGCCTGATAGCAGGAACAGTCACCTTGGCCCCAAGAGATTAAGCACATGTGGAAACAGAGACCCCATCCTTCCCACACTGGCCATGCAGTGCAGCTGTCTGGGAGCCTGGCCCTCTGTGGAACAGATCTAGGGACAACATTCTAGATGCCCTCCCAGTCCAGGTCCTTTTCCTACACAGCCTTGCCAGCCCCCAGTGCCATCCTTGACTGTTCCTTGCCCTTGGAAAAGATCTCTCAGTTGCTTGAGATATGCAGCTTCCTCTCTTAATGAAGATTTGGAATTCTCCTTCAAGCCTGTCCTTATTTGGTCATTTAGGGTCAGACTGTCCACTAGTCACTAGCCATGTAGCCATTTAAACTTAAATATAGGAAGACTGAAGCAACGACTTAGCTTTCCCTGTTACACTACACACCAAGTACTCAGTGGCCTACATGGCTCGTGGCTATCATATTGGTTAGTGCAGGTGTGGAAATGTTTTCACTATTGCAAAAGTTTTCTTAGAGGTCAGAGTTTTTATATGACATTAACTTTGGTGGAGGCACCATGTTGAACACGGCAGCCTTCTCACTCTATGTTTTAGATTTTTTGCCAGTCTGAAAATGGACAAAATAAGAGTAGCTGACAATTTTTGAGCTATCACTTCCCATCAGGCAGTTTGCTGAAGGCCATACTTGCTCTCTGATTGCCTGTAAAGTAGGGCTTATCATTTTTCTTCTTTTGCACAAGTCAATAAATTGAATAATTGTCCCACGATCATGCAGCTAGATTTTGAGCCTGTTCTGGCTTCACCCCAGCAAACTGCCCCTTTCACTGTGAGAAGCTTCCTCCTGGGCTGCCGCTCTCAGGCCAGGGGAGCTCAGGCATTCTGAGCACCTTCAGGGGCCTGGAGTGGATGTCTGAGTGGGGGCTCTTCTGACCTGAGGCCAGATGTCCCGGCGACAGTGCAGATCCAGCTGTGCCTAGAAGACAGTGGCCTAGAAATTTGTAGAATTTGAACTTTCTGGACCTTTAGGGAGCAAAGGTTCCCAGAAAATTATCTGGAAGGGGATGTCACAGAAGGTTCCCAAGTTTTTCCAGCTTAAGACAAAAACTGGCGTGGAGATAAAATGTCCTCTGAAGGCGTGCTTCCAGTCTGAATTTACCCTGGGTCAGACACAGACTTTGGATGGTGATCACATGGAGGGACAGGTGCTGAGAAGGTAGGAGAGAAACAGAGGCCCCGAAGTGGTTCTAGGGAGGATTCTGTATTATAGCTCCAGGAAGTCTTTCTCCAGTCAGTTGCTCTCTCTTATTTCCTTTCTCAAGTTTATTCAGGTGCAATCAACAAATAAAACTATATACTTTCATGGTGTACCTTGTGATATTTTGGTCCGTGTGTACATTGTGAAATGATTAAAGCAGAATGACAGTCTCATAACCTCAAAGCTTATCTTTTTTTTTTTTTGTGGTACTGGGGATCAAACTCAGGCCCTTGTGCATGCAAGGTTGGCCTGATACCACCTGAGCTAAATCCCTAGCCCTGAAGCTTATCATTTTTTGTAGTGAGAACATTTCAAATTTCTTGTTTTCTTACAACTCTGAAGCATGCAATGCAATATTGTTAACTGTAGTCACCAGGCTGTACCACAGATGTCCAGAACATACATTGAATCTATATGAATTTTGTGTCCTTTGACTAACATCTCCCAGTCCTCTCCTCCCTTGTCCCTAAATCTTAACCCAATTCCTTGGTAGTCATCATTTTACTCTCTCTACTTCTATGTGTTTAACAGTTTTAGATTCCATGAGTAAGGGAAATCTTGTGATACTCATCTTTCCATAAGTTTAAATGGTAATTCCTTTGTGTGTATGCATCACATTTTCTTTATTCATTCATCCACTGATGGATATTCAGCTTGATTCTATATCTTGGCTATTGTGAATAGTGCTGCAATAAAATGGGAAGCAAGTATCTCTTTGACATTTTTTTTTTTTTTTTGAGACAGGGTCTTGCTTTGTAGTTCAGGCTGGCCCTGAGCTCACTATGTAGCCCAGGCAAGCCTCGAACTCAGCAATCCTCCTGTCTCTGCCTCCTGAGTGCTGGGATTACAGGTGTGAGCCACCATGCCCGGCTTTTTTTTTTTTTTTTTTTGAGACAGGATCTCGCTTTGTAGTTCAGGCTGGCCCTGAGCTCACTATGTAGCCCAGGCAACCCTCAAACTCAGCAATCCTCCTGTCTCTGCCTCTTGAGTGCTGGGATTACAGGCGTGAGCCACCACGCCTGACACTGTGGTATGTGGTATTGATTGCTGATGGGCATGAGTCATCACACCCAGCATTGTATGTGGTTACTGGGATCAAACTCAGGACCTTGGGCTTTCGAGGCAGGCACCGGAACTACTGAGCTAGATCTCCGACCCATCTCTTTGACATATGGATTTCATATCCTTTGGATTTATACTGTTCAGAATGGGATTGCTGTTATATGATTGTTATTATATGATAGTTCTATTTTTAATTTGTTGGGGGACTTTCACGCTGTTTCTGGTAATTTACTTTCCCACCAATAGTGTGCAGGGAACCTCTAATTTCTGCACACAGCTCCAGTCACTGCTCTTGCTGCCTGGCCTCCTACTTCCTCCTTTTTGGGTATTTGTGGGCCCTGAAGTTTCCTCTTCAGACTGGATGTGAGCCAGCACCCCAGCACTTTGTGAGGGAAGTGTCGGGACAAGGTGTGACTTGATTCTGCCAGAAATCTCCCTTGTACTAGAGATAGCCTCCCAGACCAGGGGACTCATAAGAACCAAAGTTCAGTTCCCATCACTCCCCGTCCCACTGGGAATCTCAGGAGGTGCAAGAGCCACATTTCCTGGTGGTGACAGATCAGAGGAGGGCCAGACTCGACAACAGAGCTGCTGCTGGAGAGGCTGAGGGGTGACTGATTAAGCAGAGCCTTCGTGTGGAGGGGAAAAACACCCACTTCTGCCTTCTCGAGCAAGGAAGGCTGCAGTGGGCTGCAGAGTTTCTTGCCTGGAGCATTGAAATCCTTAGTTGTTTAGGGAAAACTCTTGCAGTTCTTTCTTCAATTATTGTTTGTGTTCTTGAGTAACTCCTTAACCAAACTGTGAACTCCAGGAGAGCAGGAAATGTGTTTTAGATTTTATTTATAAAGTGCTGGATTGTAGTTTTATTCTATGGCTCTTAAAAATACCCCAGATGTTGGAAGGTGACCACTCACTACAAGATGTTCACCACGTTTTGTTCAATAAGAAGGCTTATCAACTAGTTTATATGTTTAATCCATTTTTGGAATAAAATTTATCTCTATAAAACCTGCCTCCCTGCCTTATGTGTTATCTAGATTGTCTTTTTAATCCACACAAAGAAAAAGCCCAGATAGTTATCCAGGATATATTAGTTGTTTCTCTCTGTGTTGGGGTTATGGCATATTAAGGCCACAGTGCTAAGCAATTTAAAGCAATATAGAATGGCTTAGAGGTGATGGGACAGGACATAGAGAGGGAAACTCTTAACACCTGGACTCTAGAAGGTCACTGTCAAAGGTACCTCACAGAAGTGAACAATCTGAAATAAAGGAGAGCTGCTGGTGGCAGAGCTCATCAGCTTTAAGTACGCACTCATCCTTAATGGATTCTTTCAAAA
>PVIC010021947.1:0-28125 GCA_004025085.1 Thryonomys swinderianus
TCTTTTAAACAACTATTTAATCTCTGGGTTGTCCCAAAGAAATGTACCTATAACTTATTACATTTCTCCACATAAAATTGCCAAATAAATCTTTTGACGAAGTCCTGTAAAATGATTTTATGATCTTTAATGTCTTGGAAAAATAACATAATGAGGCTCTTTTGAGTAAAAGAGAAGTGATTTCTAATTCACTATGTGGCCCTGAATGAGCTACCTTACCTCTTTGGGTCTTGATGCATAAATATAGATGTTTTTACTTGTCCCTGAATTGGATCACAGTATTTCCAATGGAGTTCCTCTTGCCCTGCTGTGTTGAGATTCCAGGGCCTTTTGGGCCTTGGGGCAGCTGGACAGAATCCAAGATACAGGAAGGATCGCTCATATCCAGCTAAGAGCAGCCATTTGTTCCCCGCAGTACCCCAGGCAACCTTTTATGTGCATGTGATGTGAAAATGAGTGGCAGGCAATGGATTAAGTGACCTTGAAGTTCTTACCTCCTCTAACTTTTTGTTAGTCTCTGATTGCAGTTCTTCCAGAGAGAATATCCACAGCTAACTACCATGTAGTTCTGTGGTCTGCAATGCAGAGCACAGAGCTTTGGAACCCAAAACCTTGCTACAATGGCTAAAATTGCAATAGCATCCTGTAAAAAATCAACATTAAAAGTGAATAGAACACAGATATGCAAATACCGGATCTTTTCTTTGATATAAGCACCTGTAGAGGTAAAGAAGCTCTAGAATGTATGGCAGATTTTGTAGAATGAGAAATATCCAAAAGGAATTTGGTGTGGGAACATAATGAGGGGAAGGAATAAATATGATTTGGAAAAAAAAGAGTATTATATAGGGGGTGGGGAGGGGGTGGGTAGGCAGGGATGTGGGTAAAAATGAGAATTGACCTGTGTCACATATTGGTACAAATTCCCCAATGTTGTTCATGATTGTGAGCTGTGTATACAATGTGCCAATAAAGTTTACTGAATAATGAAAAAGAAAGTGAAATACATATTTACAATGAATTCACCTATGCCCAGAATATCGAGGTATACTGTAAGATCCTGACATTATATACATGAAAGAAAGTAAGCTATATTCAGCAATTTAATACTAAAATATTGTTGCATATCTGATGTTTCTGAGTAATTACTATATATACATGGAAATCTAGTTATTAATTATTCTAAAATTTTGTTGATTAAGTATAATGGTACTTTATTACTGGAGATGTACTCCACCCTCACCATTTAAAGGAATAATTGTTCTTCTCAGAATTAAAGCATTAGGTGTCGATGAAATGTTAACACATGTTAGAAGGCCCAGAAAATAGTGTGTGAACAACTTTAACACATGTAATGTTTACCAGCAAGGGCAGAAAAAAAAGCCCATTCTTTCAGTAAACAAATCGTAGTTTAAACTGACAGGTTGGAAAGTTCTAACCATCTCTTTAGCAGAAAAATGTAAATAAGCAGGAGGGAGAGAATTAGGACGGGGAGGCTCTCATGACTAAAAACTAGACACATAAGGGACAAGGGAAGAACAGAATATCACCAGCTAAGCCGGCAAGAGAAACATCTAACTATATCCACACAGGAGACTGAGAAGAACAAAGAAAAGAATCATTCTACAATTCCAGGGATCTTAAGTAAAGGAAAAGAGAAAGAAGAAAGCATTATGGAGGAAGACAAATTCTACCACATGCTGCCCCAAGTCAGGAGAAAGCTTCCACTTCACACTACTGGGAAACTTCTGCTGGATGTTTACTTCTCACACATTAAAACAGCCTAGAAAATAAGCACTGAGCAAGGAACAGGCGCACAGGAAACGCCCCAGCGTATTTGATAATGTAATGAGAAATGGGTTTGTGTCTGGTGTTGCATTTCTGTTAGACTCTAAACCCCCAAGGCCTCAGTGGTCACGTGAACCCACGGAATTTTTGAATACAAGGATCATAATGCCTGTAATCCCAACACTGGGGAGGCTGAGGCAAGAGAAACAAAAATTCAATCCTAGCCTGGGAAATGCGGTACAACCGTCTCAGAATGAAAAATAAAAAGCGCAGGAGAAAGAATATCCTTGGGCCCCACTCATACTATGAGACAAAACTAGATATGTGAAATGTATTTATGTTTAAATAATTTTTTGTATTTTAAATTTAAGGTGTTCTTAACACAGAATGCTATAAAGTTTTACAAACAAGAAAATAAAATAGCCCATAAAGCCAATTATCAGAAGGAACTGTGTGCCACATTTTAGTGCATTTTCTTCCATTAATTTTTTTTTTTTTTGAGACAGGGTCTTGCTTTGTAGTTCAGGCTGGCCCTGAGCTCACTATGGTGCCCAGGCAAGCCGCGAAGTCAGCAATCCTCCTGCCTCTGCCTCCCGAGTGCTGGGATGACAGGCGTGAGCCACCACGCCCGGCACTCCATTAACTTTTTTAACATGCTGATCACTAAGTGGGAAGGACACATGGTTCATTGTATTTGAAATTATCTCCTCCACACCTTTCACTTGCAGAGTTTATGTTTTGTGCTGAGTGTGACCTGTGTAAGTGCCTTCTGTCCAGCCAGCTCTGTCTCGCTGTGCCTAGAGCCGGGGCCATCTGAATTCTGGCACAGCCACGTCATCGCATCCCAGCGCAAAAACTATGCTAGATGAGAACTCAGGCACCAGCAGGAAGGAAGAGCCCTCAGGAGCTCTGCAGGGTCCAGTCTGCAAGGGCCCTAAAACGGCCCCAGGGAGTGAACACACATCCGCTGTCTGCCTTTCTCCATCCCTACACACCCTAGCGGCAGAAAGTCCTCCTCTACCCGTCCCTGCGTATGGTTCCTCTGCCCACCACGTCACGAGTCAACAGGGTGCAGTCGCTCAGCCAGTGTCTGCTGGGCACCTTCAAAAGGTCAGGCACCATAATAGCTGCTGAAATAAACCATGAATAGGTCAATGCCAAACAAACACATCAGGAGACAGAGAAGGAAGAATGTGAGTGACTTCCAAAAAAGTGGAACTGAAAACTGAAAACCAGAGCCACCCAGACAGCAGGGAAAGGACTTGGCTCTGCCCTCCAGGACAAGGGGGCAGCCCTGTAACTCCAGAGCGGGCTGAGCCTCCACACGCCACACCAAGCAGCACCGCTGTCCTTGCCTGACAATTGGCACAACTGCCCAATGCAGAGACCCACTCTGATTCCCTGCCTCTAACTTTCAGTGTTTAGGTATAATATCAGGTATTTATGAAAGCTCTTAACTGTCCCAATGAACAAGGAAGGTTTTTTTTTTTCCCGCTGCTTAATTTTTTTCCCCTCAACAGAGGAAAGCCAGGCCTCTGCATACTATTTGGCATGCCTGGCATCTAGAAAGATTCTCCCACCATCTTGCTGAATACAGACATCTGGTCCACCTTTTTAAACTTCATGGAAGGGAGGGAAGAAATGTCTCTAACTATAAACTATTGAGTCCTGCCATTTACTAGTAATGTGCTGTACAACGAGAAACACAGCTCTACAATAATGGAGTGTGACTACTTTACAGAGATCAGCTCTGTACATGAAGTATGTATGCTTTTAATTGTTTCTTTGCCTTGTGTATACAAATTTGCCCTCCACTGAACTGAAAATATCCCAAAACGCAGCATTTGAACTAAACAGGCACATACTTTTTTTGTCATCATTCCCTAAACAATACAGCATATTTATTAACATAGTATGTACATTGTGTTAGGTATCATAAGTAATTTAGAAATGATCTGAAGTATATGAGAGGATATGCAAAGTTTATATGCAAATACCATACCATCTTACTTAAGAGACTGAGGATCTGTGGATTTCGTTACCCATGGGGATCCCTGAACTAATTCCCCACATATATTTAGCAATAACCAAATAACTTTTGGTGTCTCACTGTCTACGGAACTTAAAAGTTTCCATTAACTTTAAAGGAGACTGACTATATTTAAGACAAAGTCACATATCAGTACATAGTCCCAAAATTTTATCCTCCTTCGGTTCACAGTGAAAATGTGCAAAGTCCATTCGAAGGCCCTGTGGGAAGCAAAACATCTTTGGCTGGGCAGAAAATACCTACCATTATCTACTACCTTTCAGAGACCGGATGCTATTTTGCTAAGCCTCCCTTCAACCTCCCAGGGACTCACCTGGGAAGTGAGATCAAGGACGCTGAACCCCAGGGCAGCAGTGGGCCAGCCCTTCACGTGGGCACAGCCAGCTCTGGCACCTCCCTGAGGCCCTCGGGAGCTTGCTTTCTTCCTGACATCATATCCTTCACTTAAACGAATTAGTGGTCTTATTTCTTCTTTTACATTTACAAACCCAAGCAATCCTTTTCCCAGGAAAGGAAAAAAAAAATCCAACAAATCCAGGGAAAACCCTCAGAAACTAAAGAGCAGAAGCTAGGTATGTTGGTCCACAACTATAATCTTAGCATTTGGGAGGCTGAAGCAGGAGGATGGCCCTCGCTTCTAGGCCAGCCTGAATTACATTGCAAGACGCTTTGTCAAGAAAACAAAACAACAACAAAAAACAAAAAGGAAAAGAAAAATAAAGGGCAGAGTTGGAAACCAGTGTGCCACTAAGGTATATAAGGGCTTAGACAAGTTCTAAAGCCCTTCCAAGCACTAATTTTCTTAACCTGCCTGGGGGGCCCAGTATAAAGAAGGTTTGGGCACCACAGAACTTGGCAAGATGAGACAAGGACTGAAGAAACTGAGCCTGACTCCTGGACCACAAGACAAGAACCTGCCTCATCCCTATCATTCCTTAAGCGACTCACAGTGGCAGACTTCCATGGGCTGCTTACTGTGCATCTCAGTGGGTGACTCTTATTTTCCTGTGGAGTTTTGCGCGGCCTTGTGAAGATATGAACGGAGCTGGAGGACTCTCCTGGTGCCACCAGGATGGATGAGGGCAGGGGGTAGGGTGGGGGGGTCCTGCCTCACTTGCATGGAAAGGTGGCTCTGGGAAGGAACCTGTCCAGGGACCTGCACGTTCCACTCCAGGATGACGCGAAACAAGGCTCGGAGTGTAACTGAGCACAGGAGGGAGGAGGGCTATTGGAGGAAGGGTGGAAAGGAGCTGTGGTTACTTCCAGGAGGGTGGCTACATGCTTCTCCAGGAGGCCCAGGCTGAACACTGACCTCACACACTGACCTGAAGCCCCTCCACTTCGTGCCTTCTGACTTGCAGGAGACAGAACAGAGAAACCCTAGGATGGGGCAGGGTGCTGGAAACACGTCAGCTGAAGCTGAAATCAGGAGATTTACAAATCTCTGCTGAGAAAATCAGAAAATCTCTTCTGAGACTTGCATGGAAAAGGGGGAAAAGAGGGAGAACAGGGGCGCCGACTCTCTCCAGAAAAAGTGATGGGCAAAACACAGTGGGGCATCATTACAACCAAATTCTTCCCATATTCTGCAAGTCTGGGTTACCCGTTAAACAAGGGCCAAAGTTTTGCCTTATTCAAATTCTGGTTGCATTAAAGGCTATGATGGGAAGTCCTCCCACTTCATTCACATCTTCCCAAGACAACAAGAATCCTCAGGAAAACAAGGGTCGCCCACTGAGATGCACAAGGATACATTACGTCCAGTTTAACATCCCAGCGAAACTCGCAGTATGGATTAGGTGTGGATTAGGTATGGCCAGAGCAGTGCGCTAGCTCCTACTGGAAACCGGAAAGAAGGAGGAAGGAACCGCTTTTTTTTTTAAATTGAATTCTTTATTGGTACAATTTATATACATCTCAAAATCACATATAACATTGGGAAATTTGTACCAGTATATGCCACAAGTTAATTCTCATTTTTAACCCATATCCCTACCCACTCCCGGAACCACTTTTAAATATAATCCTGGCTTGCTGATAACAAGCTCTGCGACTCCAGCTTGCTCCTTCCTGCCACCCTGCAATCATTAACCTGGAGCAGGAGTGGCCGAATGAGACAAAGAAACCCAGGCCCTGCCCAAGGAGACTTCCTCACGCTGTCTCGGCTGAGGCCTTTCAGGAACCTGTAATTTTGACATCTGAAACCAAAAGAGCTGGCCTGCTAAATTGGAATCTCTTAACTGAAATTAGTCTTGACTGGTTTTCATTAAAACTTTTTAGCCAGTTGTCAGTATGCTCGCGGGTGGGGGCGGGGTAGTGTACACACGTATCAGATGCTCAGCAGATGTGGGTGGGAATCAAAGCGGAGCTGGGCTGCGGCCCCCCAACAAAAGGTCAGCCATTAGAATGCCATCCCCGGAGTGATGTATGTGCACGTTAGAAAGTTAAATCTCCTGAAAAGAGTGTCCAATAAAGCCATCAATTTTACTTTGGGTTCTTCTGGCTGCGATTTCTGCCTGCGGTCAGCGCGGCACAGGAAAACTCGGCACTGCGCAGGCACCTGGATTCACTTCGGGGTCCCTGGCCCGTGAACTATGACATTCCATACATAGTTCACCATTGCAAGGACTGAAATGCCTGCTCCCTGCTTCTTAGCTCACTGTCTGGAGAACGTTCTTTGCCTTTTGATGTGAAAGAAAAACGCTCCATGCTACAATGTTACCAGGACTGAGCTTTTTTTTTTTTTTTTTTTAAGAAGTCCAAACAACCACTGTGGCCACCCTGGGCGTACTAAGAACTTTGGTAGAGACTTCAAGTTACAAACCTGAGGGAGTTTACCTCCCCTTAAGGGCTGTCACCCTGTTTAATATTTTAAAGGAAGAGGAATTACTAGCAGAATATACCACAAAATGATCAAAAGAAAAAAAACAAGGCCACTTCGTTTGGATAGATTCTATAACAAACAGTTAAGAATTTAAGAATTTGTTATTAAATGCATACTTAACTCAAGTTTTATAATGTTGCTGCTATTTTCAATGAGTCTCTCCTCTCCTTCCTCAGGCATTTGGGGTATAATACCAAACCGGCAGTTACTTCCTACTGAAGAATTATAATAGAGCCAATTAAACTAATCACCTTTCCACATATTTTTATCCACTTACAGGATGTAAATCTTCCCTAGAATGCTGAGAACCGAAGCTCTTGTCCGGTAGCACCTAGGACTCCCCTGGAAAAGCCCAGCCTATCAGGGACAAGCTTGATTCCCAGACACAATCAACAGGTGACCCTTTCAACCATACGTTCTCCTCTCCTTTCCCAAGAAATCCAAAGAGATTGGCATTATCCCTGAACTATTTCTACTCTTTATAAGTCTCAACTTCACATTAGCATCATTTTACTTTAACAGCAAAACACCACCAAGTCCTCTAAACAGCGACTCTAGGAACTGCAGCGCGGTGCAGTGTGGTATTCTAGCTGTTCCGCAACCCACTGTGTGCATTTCCGGAAGGGGAAAAGGATTTTTTTAAAAACAAGATTTCAAATTCTGAAGTTTATTGGTAGTATGAGCCCTTCACAAGGGAGTGACGGAATTGGTAAGTGCTTGGAGAAATTTTATTGGATGAATCACAGAATCTGCAGGCTCTGAAAAGGAGAATACATTTCCAACTGGACACCAAGTGACAATTGGTGGACAGGAAAAATCCCAGCCCCAAGCAGAAACGCCAGGTGAGAAACGCACTTCATTTGTGGAAAGCTAATCCAGAAGCAGACAAGTCCCTCTTCTAGATACAGCCACCACTGAGGAAGGTTACTTCTCATCAAGGTGACAGGTTGGAAGCAGTTTTTGTTCAAAACCAAACACCTTAATTTGCTTAGTTTGTCCTAAATTTGCTCATTTTGCTCTCTAAAAATCCAATTAGAAGGCTTGGTAACTATTTCGAACAGAGATCACAGATCCTTAAGGTTTTAACTTAGTAATTCAAACAATGACTTCCCTAAAGTTATGTAATACATCCTGTGAACTACAATCACTGCCGAACTGAAGATCCCTTTTGTTGATGCCTCTGTATCCTTAAGAGCATAACAATAGCATTAAGAAAGCATTTTTCAATGGGGTGAAGAGACAATGCTACCAATAAGAAAGCAAAGGAGGAAGGGATTAAGGACCTTTTGAGACTTTCTCTTTTCAAAGTATTCCAAACAGTCTTTAGAGAACAACTAAAGTAACACAAAGCTTTCTCTTCTGCCCTAACTTTTCACCAGCCAGAGGGAGAAAAACAGGTCATTGATTTAACAAATTTATCTTCAGAAAATGGGTGCTTTACAAACTCACTGTTCCATCAGCAGACTCAGGTACTTTCTGGTAAGGCTTACCAACAAAAACACTTTCCAAGTCAAGGTTCTACTTTCTCCAACCGGGAAAAGTCTCTCCTTTCCTCTTCAGTTACAGTCGCCAAATCACTAAAATCTCAGAACAGTAAGTGGAAAAAAAGATACCCCTCTGTATCTCATAAAGCATCCTAAAGAAAGTATTTTCTTTTGAGTTTTGCAGGAAGGATGGTAAAACTATAGGAAAAAATAAATGAATAGGGCACTTGAAATCCCACCATTACAAAATATAAAAACAGGTTACAAAACCACTTGAAATTTTAGTGAAATAAAACTGTCCTGGCTTTTTTCTGTCCCACTTAAACTCTTCAAACTTACATATCAAACAGAACCCTCATGGCTCAATCACTTAACTGGGCAAAAAGAAACCACTCATGTTTAGTGATGTTCCTGAATTCAATGTGCTATTTCCTACAAGAATTTAGCTCCCTGATCTTTACAAGGAAGAAAGCTGGGGATCTTATTACAATCACACACCATGAAAAATTTGCATTACTCAGGAAAGATGTGAAATAAAGAGAAACATATTACTCTCAGAGAATGTGAGACAGCCATCTTCTTCAACAGAACCTTTCTTTACCTGGATAGCCCTCAGCTCCGAAACCCCACACGCTATCACCAACCCAGACTGTGTGACATCACCCACTTTTTCATATTGGAAGCCATAAATCCTCAAGGCTGTAGCCCTGCTCCTCATATAGTAGGGAAACCAAGGCCTTGTTTCATTAAATATCATTCCCAGTTCTCTGGGAACTCTTCCCAGACCCGTCTTCCACCTAACACCTTCTCAGGATGCTCTCTGCCTTTAAGAATCAGACAGCTGGTTATTGTGGTGTGATGCCCATGGCTTCAGGGCTGTGGTACCATACAAGGCACACTCCAGGGATGTGGCCCATCAGGGCTAACTGGGGAACGAGGAGACCTCGGCTTCAGTTCTGACTGCTTCTCTTGGGGCAAATTACTCAACTTCTCTAGGCTGCTGCTTCATCTGTGAGATACTAAAGGGTCTGAAAAGACACTTGCACTTCTGAAATTCTCCATCACTTTCCTTCGTGGACTGTTTTCTGAATCTAGTTTTCCCAGGCTTCTCCTACTTTTAACTTCCATATTGTTTTGGCTCTTGCCCTTGGATGTCAGGGAAGAGTCTTTTGTTTAAAAGACAGTCCTGAAGTCTCCCAGGGGCGGAGGGTTAATGTAGGTCTCCAAGAGCAGGATGTGCATAATCAAACTCAGATAGCAGCTGCTGAGTTGGGCTAATCCTTAGAGGACTGCTCAGCCCTCCTCTTTCTCTGCAAGTGAAATTGCCTGGCACCAGGCCTGTTCCGGCTGTTGGGACCTTATGTTTTCAGCACACTGCTAACAACATCTTCTGTGGATTCAACTTTCAAAATGCCAATGGATTTTCTGTTTTGCTTTTTCAAGCTGGCTCTCCAGATGCAAGTACTTCAAACAGAAGCACACAGAGTGTCCACACAATGAACATCGAATATACAGGATGCGGGATGGGAAAAGGCGCTTGAAGGGCAGCAGGACTACTAATGGAAATGGACTGCTCTTGTGTTCACACGTGGATAGACAATATTTCATAAACAGTAAAAGATGAATGAAGAAAATCAAGAACACAAAATCAGTTGAGGAATTGCCAAATGTATAGATCTCACACTGACGCATAATCTCCCGATCTGACATTACCTTTAGTCACAACACCTTTCTGCTCCAACTCTATGACCCTCTAAAGAGAAAATGACTATGCTTTGTTTTCCTGAAAATGTAATGTGATTAACAGCTTAACTTTAATAAAATGCCTATTTATAGATTCAAGAGAGTATTTTACAATATGTACTTTTAAAAGTAAAAA
Organism: Thryonomys swinderianus; assembly: GCA_004025085.1. NCBI lineage: Eukaryota > Metazoa > Chordata > Mammalia > Rodentia > Thryonomyidae > Thryonomys > Thryonomys swinderianus. The sequence continues at coordinate 10,086 of PVIC010021947.1, forward strand.
AAAACAGGGGGCTGGGAATTTAGCTCAAGTTGTATCATGCCAACCTTGGACACACAAGGGCCCAAGTTCAATCCCTGGTACCGCAAAAAAAATGTAAAAAGTAAAAGTCATTACAAAGCTCTGCTGGCTTGATTGTATTAACTGAGGCTACTAAAAAAAATTGTGCCAGGAATTTCTGCAAAAATAGTAAGATGTGGGCCGGAGATTTAGCTCAGTGGTTCTGGCGCCTGCCGCTCAAGCACAAGGTCCTGAGTTTGATCCCGGTAACCATATACAATGCTGGGCATGGAGACTCACGCCTACCAGCAATCAATACCACATACCACAATGCCAGGCGTGGTGGCTCACGCCTGTAATCCCAGCACTCGGGAGGCAGAAGCAGGAGGATTGCTGAGTTCGAGGCTTGCCTGGGCTACACAGTGAGCTCAGGGCCAGCCTGAACTACAAAGCGAGGCCCTGTCTCAAAAAAAAAAAAAAATAGTGAAGATGTTATGAGAACTGCTTTGTTTCAGGTAACAATTATGTATGAAATTAGTCAAATCAGTGATTGTCTTAAGTTATGAGAGACTATAACTTGTTCATATAATGAATCACAGACTACTCCTAAAAAAACAAAGTTTACAAATGAGTTTACAAATATTTTTCACTTTTTAGGCATGAATTTATGATTTCTCCCCTGAAGTTTTCCAAGGTATACCTTTTAATAATTTGATACATGTTCTCATATGACATGTCCTTGTTAGTGTTTTGGTTTTAAGTTAGAATACAATCTCTGTCCAAATCTCTCTTCAAAGACACATTCTTTTCTGTGCTTATTCTCAAATAAGTATTTATAATTTTAAAACATTTTGAAAAAATTCTCTGCCAGAGCATTCAGAAACCCCACAAAGTAAACACACAATAAACTATACTAATACTTTGGAATCTGAGGACTTTGAAAAACATGAGGAATTAAGTAACTTTGTAAACCTTACATGGTTTTCAAGACTACTGTCTGGGAATTGGAAAGCACTTTTCATCCCCAAGAAGGAGCGAGAGCCGAGCTGGGCCCTCCACCCACGGCAGCCGGAGAGCAGAGTCACTCTGACCGCCACGCAGCTCTGCCACAGCGGCTGCCAAACCGGGGACTGCGGACTCCCCGACACACCAGACAGGCTAGACGCAGCGCCGCGGTACCTCGCTGCTTCCTCTCATGGCCTCTGCAGAGATGTTCGGATGCATTTTGTCGGGTGTGGGCTGGTTTCGTATCCCTAGGTGGAAAGCATTCAAACTCAAACCATTGAAGTCATTGCAACAAATCAGCTCCACCAGACAGACCACATACTTCCTGACTGAAAATTAGGCTGACCTCCCCCAAATGTTTCCTTCCACTTGAAGAGTCTGCCAGACTACAGATCAAAAACATTTAGCGGATTAAAACTAACAGCTTAGGAGGTGAACCGTGTTACTACTAATTATTACCGCTGTATTCGTACAGCAGCTGTGAACAATTAAAAGCCTATACTGTATTTCTAAATTCCCACGGACCCAAGAGAAACATTAAGACATTTCTGGGGGGACCTTCAGGATCTGTCTGTAGTTAATGGCTCTCCAAGCAGTCCATCTCCATCTGTGTCCATGGAGTGTCAGAGTAAAGTTTCAGGTTGGTTCATCTCCAGTGCCAAGAAATTCACATTAAAAATTTAAAAAACTAAGGAGTATTGCAGATATCACACAGATGAGGCTTCATATACCACAAAGCTAAATCACTCAATGAATCAGCTGCTGCGTGAAGAGAACACTCACAAAGATCCCACACCGCCTTCATCTCAGGAAGAAAAAATGAACAAAACTAACAGCAAACCACCCACAGCTACTCACTCTGAGTCCCTGCTAAGTGGCTCCACTGAGGCAGGGCTGCAGGGCCACGACTCCTGATGTTAATGCCTAATTTTCCTGCCTTTTCACTCACCTTATCTTCCTAGCCACCCAATTAGGACTAAAAGGGGGGGGGGGAATGAGCACAATTCATTTGCTTTCAAGACACACACACACAGACACACACACACTCGTGTATGTACTGTACGACACACAGATCGTGCGAATAAATAGACTAAAACTGAAAGTCCAAATATTAAAAAAGTATTTAACATAAGTTCTTAGGATGGCTAGATTCCACATGGGTAAAAAGGAACGAACCTGCACTCCTACCCTACAATATATGCAAAACTTAATTCAGAGTGGATTACAGAACTAGTTATAAGAAGTAAAACCATAAAAATCTTCAAAAAACACAATAAACCTTTGCGGCATTCACTTCAATCAGTGTTTCTTACATATGACAAGAAAAGCACAAGAAAAAAATAAACTGGACTTCATAAACTTCAAAACGCCTGTGCTCCCAAGGACACTATCAAGAGAATTAAAAGACAACCCATAAAATGCGAGAAAATATTTGGAAGTCACGCATCTGATAAGGGACTTGTATTCAGAATATAGAAAGCATTCTTAAAACTCAGTAATCGTACAATGCAATTTAAAAATGGACAATGGATTTGAATAGGCATTTCTTCAAAAGAAGAAACACAAATGGCTAAGAAGAACACAAAAGATGTCTTGCTCAGTCAGTAGGCAAACGAATATCAAAACCACAATGAGATAATCACTTCACACCCACTAGAATGGCCATAATCAAAAGGACAGACAATAACAAATGGTGAGGATGTGAAGAAATCGGAACCCTTGTGCCCTGCTGGTGGGAATGTAAAATGGGAAGAAAGCATAGCAGCTCTCAAAACATAACAGAATCATCAGACGACCTAGAAATTGCACCTCCAAGAATATAACCAAGAGAAACGGAATGTAAGAATGTATGTCTTTACAAAAGCTTGTAAGTGAACACTTACAGCAGCACTGTTCACATTAGTCAGAAAGCTGAAAAAAATAAATGTTTACTCAGGAATGAGTAGATTTTTAAAGGGTGGTATGTTCATACACTGATGTAATAGCACAGAGAAATGAAGTACTAATACATGCTACAGGAAGGATGAGCCCTGAAAACACACTAAGTGAAAGAAATCAATCACAAAAGTCTACATATTGTATGAGCTCACTTACATGTAATGTGCAGAAAGGAAAAATCTATAGACAGAAGGTAGATTAGTAGTTGTCTAGACTTGGTAAGAAATAAAATGAGAAATGACAGGGGAAGTAGATAAAAATGTTCTAAAATTTGATTCTGGCAACTGTTGGACAACTCTGAAAACATCAAAACCTACTTAACTTTACACTTTCAAATAGTGAATTTTTGTGATAGATGAACTGTACCTTGACAGAGCTGTTCAATATTATGTGTACAGTGAGAGAGAAATCAACCGCAGTGTAAAATATTGATAGTTGTATTCTACTGCACAGCTACAGAACCCATTTTTTTAAAGAATGGTATCCAGATAATCCTAGCTATGTTTTTGTCCTTAACAAAGGGCTGAGTTATGTATTTTGTAGAAGACCTTACACAGAGAACTAAAATGTTAAAAATGATAGCGTGAAGGTGAGGGCTACAGAAAGTCTTATCAAATGCTCCAAATTCTCAGCCTAAAGTGATGATTCAATAAATTCAATGTGTGGGGTTTTCAGCGGGACCCGAGAATCAGCATTTTGAAGTCCAGGTAAAGCTCTGGGCTACGGGGCCACAGAGTGGGGTGTGTTGCGTCCAACCCCCAGGAATTCCTGCCATCAACTTCACAGACATTTGGGAGCCTTTCAAATTAAACATTCTGATAAATCAGATGTTGAGTGAAATATCGGCCTCTAAAGGGATAGATTTATCAATTCCTTGAGACCACCCCCCAGAATAAAATAAATACAGCTTCGTGGTTAATTTTAGGATGTACAGTATTTACTTGTCCACTATTAAGAGAACTGTTAGATTCCAGAAGAAAAAGAACAAATATCTGTTGGGTAATAACAGCCGAAATGGGGGGGGCACTCAGCTGGGCATTTTCATCTCTAAGACACAGACAGCTGGCTGGCACATCCCAGCTGTTTCCTGTTCTAAAAGATTGACATTTTCCCCTCTAGTGAGAGTTTTACCTCCTACTCCATCTTGTATTTCCTATATCAAATGTAACCTTCATCCTATTTGGGGGTAGGAAATCCCAGCTATAGATGAAATAGCATCTCTAAGAGAGAAAATGGTCATGAAAGATTACTGGATTCTACATGACAACTGTAACCAATTTACTTGGCTGGCAAAGCAAAAAGAAAGGAATAGGAAATATTCAAAGGGAATGTGGTAGGGGAAAGTAATGAGGGAAAAGAATAAATATGATTTGAAAAGAAAAACAAAGCACATGTGTTTCGGGGGTGGGGGGTTGTGGGGTGGGTAGGGATATGGGTAAAAATGAGAATTGGTTCTGGCGGGTTAGCTCAGTGGTTCTGGCGCCTGCCTCGCAAGCGCAAGGTCCTCAGTTTGATCGCCTGTAACCACATACAATGCTGGGCGTGGAGACTCACGCCTCAAAAAAAAAAAAAAAAGAGAATTAACTCATGTCATATACTGGTACAAATTCCCCAATGTTGAATGTGATTGTGAGCTGTATGTAAAATGTACCAATAAAGAATTCAATTTAAAAAAATTAAAGAAAATGAAAGGAGAGCAGAAGAACACAATTCTAAACTCTAGCCTGAAATTTTAAAACTTTTCTCCAAGCTGAAGATAAAAAGTAGGAAGAAAATAATCTTTTAAAAAAAGAAAAAGCACAGCCATTATGGAACTAATTTGGCTGGGGAGACCACCAGGTTTTAGCAACAAGGAAACTGAGGCAAAGGAAAGTGAATGATTTGCCAGTGTTCACAGTCGGTTACTGGCAGAGAAAAGCCAACTTGCACAAACCCATGTCCTCTGGCTCCCTAACCTGGCATCTACTTATCTCACAAGAGTAGGGAAGGAAACACAGAAGAAAGTACATGCTATTTGGAGAAAATAGAGAAATAGTTCACAACTAGGGTCCTCATTTGTTTCTGCGGCTCTTGTCATACTGGTCACTTGAGCCTATAACAAAAGCCTCGTACTGTGACCTGTGGCACGGGGCTGAGGACAGCACTTTGCGAGCACTCTCATCAAATCTAAGAAGAGTTAGCTGGTGGCAAGGTGCGGAAGTTAACAGTTGAAAAACTACAGGCACCTCCCCAAGGTCTTGACAGGCTGGGACGGTGCCTTCCCTCCGTACCTCTCATGTGGCCCACAGACCTCTGCTTGTCTCCCTCTCAAGGACTCTGCCTTGCCCCGGAAGCCCGCTCACTATGGCCTGCATTTGCTTCAACTCCCCAAAGACACACAGATCTTGGTCACACCGTAGGGTGAAGTTGACTCTTCTGACTAAAGGCTAGAAATCTGTGGCAAAACAAAGTTTCAAGGTTACTTAGCTCTCTAAATGTGGCAAACAGAGGTTTGGTCATCAGTTTAACAGAAAGTTAGACCTCAACCATCACAGTGCTTCAGCTAAGAACAACAACATATTCGTAGCCTGAGTCAGACCAAGTCATCAGAAAAGGAAAGAAAATATATTTTAAGTTGCTCAGCATGTAACGTCTAAATAGTTTAAGAACAACAGAATTTGCCAAGCTTAGAAGGAAGCTGGGAAAGTCAGCTAAGCCCCTCAACCAGAGGATGGTCTGGTCTCCTCTTAAGGCACCATAAATGGCCGTTCATACAGTGTTGTTTCTTCAAGGCACAGTTCTGTCTGACTGCCTCTTAAGAGTTCTTCCTTTTATCCAATCAAAACCAATCTCCTTGAAGTCTGCACCCCTTTTACTTTTGACTGGCCAAAAAGCATATAAGATCCAGGAAGACGATATAAAGACAAGTCATTAGGTTCTATCCTTCTTCGGCCTTGTTAGATGATGGTGCTTCAGGAAGATGTTTTTTATTATTTTTCTAAATTTCCAGCAAAGTAAAAATCAAACCCATTACACTTACATAATGCTGTTTAATATTCAATAATCTAAAAGGTTTTACTGAATGAACACTAAACACATCTGTAAATAGTTTATAGTTTGGAATTTATTTGAATCCTCCTGATTTTGTTTGTATTTAGACCTCAAGGCACAAACAACAGAAACAGCTTGGTAAAGACTTACAAGAGTAGTTAATGTTCAGAGAAGAGAAACAGAAATGCCAGGAGGCATATCACATATGCTCTTTTAATATTTATTAAACCAACAATGGTGTTGTGGGTAAATCTTATTAACTGAACACACAAAGTTCTAGCAAATGAAATTTTAGTTCATTTATATCAGATGTGCCTACAATCCACATTTTTATTAAAAGGACAATAAGCATACAGTTGAGAAGCTTGGAAATGCATGTTATTTGAATATTATGTACTATTTTTTCATTATTTGAGATGTCAAAACATCTCTTTTTAAATTTTTATCTTTATTAGGACACTGTATATATACTTTTTAAATGCTCCAGTTGAATACAAGTATAATTCAATTATTTACATCTTATCTTGTGGAAAAGGCCTTTAGTTTGGAAAACACTTTAAACCCTTTGTGCAATAAGTAAGGTACACAAAGCATATTAAAGGAAACAAAACCTTGAGAAGATGATTAAGCACAAATTCAAGTCACCACTTTTCTAACGCTCCTTGTTTGATGCACTTTAGTCCTTTACGCAACCTTTAGCAATTAAATACTCAAATCATTAAATTAGAATATTTCAGAAAAGCATCTGCCAAGCAAAGAAACAAATTTAGTCTTTTTCTCAAATTTACTAACTTAAAGTAAGACATCACAGGGCACTGCCCCAGCTGTTATGTTTATTAAACTCAGTAAATAAATCTGTACCTTGCATCTAACATGTCAGTCTTCAAATATTCCATCCGACTAAGTTGCCATATTGTAAAAGCCCCAACCTCAACAACAGTCCCCTCAAGCCCTGTACTTCCTTTCCCTGCAAAGGTGAGGTCCAGGCTCTCGTGTCCTATGCCTACTTCATACATCACCAAGTAATACATAGGTAAAGGACAATGCCTGGACCCACATCCAAGTTGCTACTGAGGAGCGTGGGCCCAAGGCAAATGGGTGTCTGCTCACATTCTACCCGGACAAAATCAAACAGTTAAGATCAGACTTGAAGGAGAAGTTACAGTGGGGCAGCCTGAATACAGGTGATGAGAGGAAGGGGCAGGAAATAGTATCTCACTCCCATGCCACCCATTTTCCTTCCCTCCTGTAAAAGTCCTACTTCCCTTTGGGGATCTGCTCCTTTGCCATCATGGCCCACAGCATTCAGGTGATTCTCCCTCCATATATAGTTCCATGGATGACATGCGTGACCCAAGCCAATTGGCAGTCAACAACCTAGCCTGGGCCTGTTACTAGGATAGTTGCAAAGAGCAGCTTTTTCCACAGAAGCCGCTGAGCCGATAAGCTGAGACAACTGAACCAGCGAGGCGCTATCTTGCCATCAACCCTCCCCTCTTTAGTAAATCACTTCCCCAAGTTTTAGTTGGGTACAGGGCTACTGTGTGAAGACTACATTTCCCAGCATCCATAATACCTTCTGAGACCACATGACTATATCCAACTAATGGTATGTAAGTAGAATTGATATAAAAAAATGTGATAGTAATAAAAAAAAGGGAAACAAAGCTTATGTATTTACAGGGTAGGAGATTGTGGGGTGGGTAGGGGAATGGGAAAAAATGAGAAATTGTGTCATATAGTGATACAAATTCCCAGTATTGAGAGTGATCATGATGTGTATATACAATGTACCAATAAAGATTTTTTTTTCTGGAGACAGAGTCTTGCTTTGTAGTTCAGGCTGGCCCTGAGCTCACTATGGTGCCCAGGCAAGCCGCCGCGAACTCAGCAATCCTCCTGTCCCTGCCTCCCGAGTGCTGGGATTACAGACGTGAGCCACCACACCTGGCCAATAAAGATTTTTTTTAAATGTAGGTAGAAAAGAGACGAGGAAAAGCATTAATTTTAAAAGTGTACTTTTAAGAAACTGCTGCTTCAGCCCACAGTTATCCAAAGTTACAGTCCTTTTTTCCCTTCCAGAAAACTCCAGAAAAAATTCCTAAAGGTCTTAAAGATACAGAAGTCTATAATTGGCCTGTTCTTTTCACCTGTGAACTGAGCCTCCACTCTTCCTGATACCACAGATTCACAAATCCCCTACTTCCAACATCAAGGAAGCAGCACTGCTAAGGAGACAGTGGATCTCAAACACAAGCAGGTGGTTTGCCTTCTAAGACAGTCCCCCACAACCTAGATCAGCCGTCTGGGGGACACCCCCCAAAACCACATAAAAATTCCCAAGGCTCAGATCACAATGCGCCTCACTCTGAGCACTTGCACTCTGTTCTGAGTGCCTCATAAGCCTTTCTACACCTGTCATATCCTGTGCTTCTTCTCTGTGATAGGTCAGGAACCTGAACCCTACCCCCAGGGAATGGAGCGAGCTTGCCATTTTCTCTTTGTGGGGACCTCTTCAGACTCCGTCTGGATACAGAATGGAGTGTTACATTCCAGGTTGTGTTCCTAAAGAGTTCTTCCCTTGACTCTTTCTCCTGGCCAGGAGATAGTCGGATAAGGCTACCACCTTGATCCCAAGGTAACAATTGCAAGTAAGCCCGGAAGAGTTCTCCTGTCAGTCCTACACTGGACGGCCCCTGAGAATAAGACCTACTGGAAAATAAGCCCTACCATGAGTTTTCAAGGTGCTTACAATATAAGCCTTACCCCCAAAATAAGCTCCAATTAAGATCGTCAGCCAAATTAATGCATGTAGGATAGCCACTGCAACATACAATAGACATATAGAATTATAAAATAATATATTTAAATTAATGATAATATTAACTAAAATGAAGTATCTATAAATATTCAAGTGGGCAGCTTTGGATGGTAGATAAGTACCTATGTAAACAGATGGACTCAATGCATTGCAGAACTATTGATCCAAACAGATATAACGAATGAATAACACACACACTAGAAAAAGAACAGACATGGTTGTGTGTCTCAAATGAATCCTCATAATCCAATTTGTCATATATTATCATGGATAATTTAACATACTCGTGTGACCAAGAATGTGGGCACTTACAGTTTTTTGCTGCTTTTGTGTGTACCATCACTCTGAACTGACAACACTTTCACTGCTGCCCCTGTCTCTTAAGTCTTCAATTAACACCTGATTCAATGGAAACTTTGTGAAGCCTGGCCTGCAAGAGGTCGTGGCTTACATGTGGAATTCATGGGAAAAACCACGGACAACTGTTGCCAGTACACTAGAAGCCGGCTACATACATGTAGGATAAGAAGTGCTCATTTAAGGAGAGTTCGGACGGGACATGACAGATTAGAGCCAATGGATCCACAGGAAATGCAGCAGCAAGAAATTCAGGCCAGAACTCGGGATTTGGAGAGTTACATAATGACGTTCCAGAAGAAGATGACCTGAGTGTATTTGAATAAATGTAGGTTTTTGTACATGAATAAATGCATAAATGTAGACTATTGATCATGAAAACAATCAAACACCTTCTGAAAATAAACTCTGCTTTGTCTTCTGGAGCAAAACTTAATATAAGACCTGGTCTTATTTTTAGGCAAGTACAGTGGAATGGCAAAAAGTAATCTATTTAAGCCACTTCCCTGGAAGCTTTCTTCATATCAGATATCTTACCTGTTACCCTAATACTGTAAGACCACAGAAGCAAAATTGAGCTGAAAGACAGAGAAAATCAAAAGCTTGATGAAAGAACAGAAGCTTCTGGATATAGTCCCAACTGAAAACAGCAGTACCTAGGCCAAAAATGTTCATCACTTTAGGCCAGTTGAGTTGGGATTTTTGGTAGTTGCACCTGGCAGGGTCTTAACTGTCATACTGCTTGGTGATGCTTACAGGTGGGCTGCTATTGGGCCTAATGGTCCCAGATCCTGCAGCAGCACCTGCTGAAGCCACCCCTTCCTCCTGTGGTTGCTCAAGCAACCACACAGCAGAAGCCAAAGCAGTTGTTCTATGTCTTCACCAGACTTAAAATTGAGAATGTTACAGGGACTGATTTCTATAAAGGAAACTTGTAATTTCTACAAAACAGTGTCTAATGTGTGTCTGAGTCACTAGGAATGTCATTAACATGCAAACCGCAATTCACTGGAGTCCAGATTCTAGATTTCTGATAAGCTTCCCAGGGACTCTGTTTGCTGGCCTGGGCAAAACCAACAGCTCTAAGCCTTAGTGCACATGAAGCTTCCCAACGCAGCTTCAAAGACTAACACTAATAAAGGAAATTGAGCCCACAACCAAGGACTTCATCTTATTTTTCTCAATACTGAGGACTGAACCCAGGGCCACTCAACTGAGCTATATTCCTCAGCATGTTTTTGTAAATTCTGAGACAGGATCTTGTCAAGTTACCCAGGGAAGACTCAAATCTGTGATCTTCCTGGCTCAGCCTCCCAGAGTGCAAACCACAAACCACAAACCACAGAGCTGCAGTGAACAAATGTGGCCTGAACCAGATTTAAATTGTGCAACCTAAGCGCAGGGGCCCTACCAGGGACATCACTAAGACGCACGTGGAGGGCTTACTCATGACCAGTGACTGCAGACAAATCCTAGAACACATTTCCCATCAGTCAAAACACACAATTTCTCTGTTCTGAGATGAACTCGGGCAAATCTAATAAGATGACCAAACGTGCATTTTGCAAACAGACCCAGAGGACAAATACCCTTTGTTTCACCAAGGAATACTTTCTTTCACAAAGGGAAATGTTCCCATTTTTTAAAAAAGATACCCTCAGATACACTTAAGATCTAAGTATGTAATCTGGTGTCACAAGAGCTCTCAACTATATCATCAGCCCCTAAAATAATTACAAAAAAAAGTACAAGTCTGTACATAAAGACGATGGGAGAAAAGTAGTAAAGAAAGAGGGACTTCACAACACAGCACAGGGACGCCGCAGTTACTACTTCCGTGGGTGTGGTCACAGGCAACGGAAGACGTGCTTTAAGCATACAAAATGTTACCTGCTGGACAGCCCTGGAGACACCAAGAAACCGTCCCAAGCAGTGGCTCCCCACCCTTCTGGACACCAAGGCCTACCTGGGGAGCTTTTACAAAACCAAGAGCTGGACCTCAACCCCTTAGATTCTGATTTAACAGGTCTGGGTGGAGCTTCTATAAGCTCCCCAGTTAATTTAATGTCCACTGTGGGTTCAGAACAGTGATCTCCAAACATAACATTTATCAGGCAGATGAGAAGGGCAGGGATTGACGTTTTAGCACACAGAAGGGGGAAAAAGAGGAAAAAGTTCACCCTTTCCCTCTGACTGTCCTATCTGATCAGTGGCACCAACCTTGTCTCAGGTTCAAAACCTCCCAAGACCATCTTGTCTTTGATCAGTGCATTGAGGAGAGCATCTGTTTCAATCATTGTCAACGCTGAGTCTAAGGCTCCACATCAGACTCTGCCAGAAGCACCTGACACTCTCAGTATTAATTCATTAGCCCTCCCAGCATCTCTGTGAAGTGGCTACAGTGACTAATCTCCTTTTTACAGATTTGGATCCTGAGGCATAAAAGGGGTTGGATCACCTACTCAAGTCACACTACCAGAAATTGATAGAGCTGGAATTTCAAGATTCCCATTGGCCCTGGGCGTGTGCATCAGAGATACAATATTTTCCAGCAAGCCTAGGCCATGGGTTCCACCCCAGTACCAAATTCCCATGAATCCTACCCCTAACCTCTCCCATCACTAAACTGAAGGCTGTGAACAAAAGCCATCAAGCAATGCACCAATAACAGTGGTAAAGAAATCAGAGGATCAGAGGCCTAGAGCCTTTGAGCAACTGATGTAAATGAAGGACAGATACTTCATTATTCCAGGAAACACCCATCACACTGCATCAAAAGTGGTGAGACACTTAAACACTTCCACTGCCTTCAGTGATTGAAGCAAGGCAGGACTGAAGATCTAACTTCTGCTGGGCCACACGAAACACAGCCTTGGCCAGTGACACTGCTTGGCAGTGGTGAGACAACATCAGATAACGAGTACAAAGTGCCACCATAGTTCTATCTACACAGGAGATCAGAATGCTGATTTTTAATGTTATTGCCTTCCCATAAAATCTTTTCCTTAAAAGTATCCCACTTCTGAAAGTGGTAGATGCAAATATATTTATCAGATGCTAAGGTTTATGAAAACAGGATTCCAGAGAAACTGTTAAAAGAGAGATGAATCTACACCCAACCCTATCAAAGGAAACTGGGGGCAGAAGGCGGTTTCTACCTGGGCCACACGCACACCAGACTTTCCTCCTGCCAGCAATAACTTAGTTTTAGTATAAAAATCCAAGGAATGCTTTTTATCTCTCAACTACAATACCAGCCTTTTGTCCCCCAGGAAAAAAATGCAGTATTAATTCATGAGGATTTTGTTTGGAGTCTTGATTCTTATCCCCAGGAAGCTTTCTTCTTCTCCTCTGCCTACAAGTCTCCACAACCTTCCTATGATTTACAAGTCAACTTTATTTCAGTCCCTAATCTCTCTCGGCCTTCCAAATCCCAGCCTCTCAGGTCTCTCTCTCTCATAATTGGTCAAAAGGTTCATGCATAAACAAAGGAATTAGCCGGGGTGCAACTTTTGCTGGAAACTGAAGAAAATATCTAAACGTTGTCTGTCCTACATTATTCATTCTGGACAAAACCCATTAACTACATTGATTCTGAGAGCTAACAAGTAACATGCTTCCTTTGGTGTTTCATTTCTTTGTTATGCACGTGCTAGAAACAAGTGTATGAGGTATTAAGTATTAATGTGAAGAATCAAGAGAGGAGACTGAAAAAGAATGTTCTATGTATGCAAAAAGTAAATAATAAAATTAGAATAAATAGTAAGTCAAATAGCCTAGGTTTAACCTAAACTGCCACTAGCTATGCCAACACCTAAACCTAAGCTAACCTAAACCAACCCAGCTATGTCATCTTGGACAAACTGATTAACCTCCCTGGATGTGTTTCCTTTCAAAATTCAATTTCAATCTCATAACACAATGTCTAGCACTCTGGGAAGCTGAGGCAGGAATATCCCAATTTAACAGTCCATCCTGGGCAATTATTAGCAAGACTTTCAAAATTTAAAAAAAAAAATTCTAGGGATATAGCTCAGTGCAAAGGTCCTAGGTTCAATCCCCACATACTGCACACACAAAATGATCAATTCTAGTTCTAACTTCCGTTGTCGTTAAGCATTCAAAAAGCAGAATCCAGGAGTATAATGGTAATTGTTCCAACTCTGCTAACACATTCAAATTTAATTAGAACTTAATTGGACAGATAATAATATAAAGTATTGGCTCTCACCCTTAGGACCCCAAAACTTACACTGTAAGGAAATCTGACTGGATAATGCATCAACAGATCATTCAGATTCTAAACAATTCTTTGCTCTTTGTAGCTTCTGTAAATTTTACTATCTGGAGGTCTTTTCTTAGAAAGCAGATGGGGAAACAGAGAAAAATATGAAATTGGGTCTTATAATGTCATCAAAATACTGATTTTTCCCTGACACACTGTGCTACTTTAGGGGAGGTTTTGTGTTTTGGTTTTGGGAAACACAGTGGCTTTCTTTCTACAAAAGATTCTTTTTATCATAGATTGTTGCTTTCTGGCAATTTTTATTGCTGTCACATCAACTTAACTCAGACAAAACATTCATTTTTCACATATAATATATACAGTATATTATACAATACATACAGTATATTATACATGAGTCCAATGTATCTTCAATTATCCTACATAGTCAAAAGTTATAAGATAGTTGCTTGAGAGCACTGTATCATGAGGGCTTTTTCCCTTTCAAGCCAGCCAAGAGCTTTGCCCTTGGTAGGGGTCCAGTAACGTGAATGATAGTTAAACAGCTAACTTACCAAACATCAAACTTGACCCAGTAATTGGGATAATTACAAAGTCTAATCAAATCTAGGATAATCAAAACATCACTCTTAATATGAGTGAGTTCAGAGATGGGACATAAAGATTTTAATTTGCCTGTAAACAATCAGTTTACAATTTCAGGATCCAATGTCAGCCTACCTTAACCATTTTACAATCATAATCCCACATACTACCCTATATATTCCAGTCTTAACTGAATTCCCAACTTGTCTGCAAGCCTAGTATGTGATTTAACTTGATTCATGAAATATGAGTGACAGGGGAAAGAACAAGTATGATTGAGCACTGTGCCCTGCCCAGCAAAAAATAAACTGATCCTCAACCGGGCGTGGTGGCTCACGCCTGTAATCCCAGCACTCGGGAGGCAGAGCCAGGAGGATTGCTGAGTTCGAGGCTTGCCTGGGCTACATAGTGAACTCAGGGCCAGCCTGAACTACAAAGCGAGACTCTGTCTCAAATAAATAAATAAATAAATAAATAAATAAATAAACAAACAAACAAACAAACAAACTGATCCTCAATTGATGAAAATACATGCCCTTTCATGACAAGGGTCAGAATGCAATTGAGAAACACAAAACCCATGTGCACAAACACACATACTTAAAACACATTCCAGAATCACAAAACTTAAAAAGCTAAAAGGAAAGAGAAACAAACATATGCACTATACTTTCCACAGATCAGGTTTTGTGTCAGAACTCTGAAGTCAATCTTGAGGGTAAGCTTCAAAGTAATCAAAAAATAAAATACTGTAAGGCCCAGTTTTACATTAAAGAACAAGCTCAAAGATGACTGAGAGACTTCCCAGGTCACCTGGCTTTTAGGTAGTAACACTAGAAACTGATCCTTAACATATAGGATTCCAAAGACTTAAGAGACATCATCTGCATTAATCTTCACTCAAAATGGCACACACTGAACCCTGGCAGTGCTAGAACTGTAACTCCACGTGAATTAAACCCTATACGTGTCGTGACCCAGACTTTATGGGCTACCACACACCTGTCACCCATGCAACTCGAGACTGTTGCCTAACAACCTGTAAACATTGGCCTTTTGGTTCCTAACATGTCAAATGAATTAAGTCGCTAGCACAGATGTTCTGGCCCTAATATAGTAACTCCTTGGTTAATGAGAAAGTAGGGACTCCATGTTAGCATTTGTATATACTTTACTTTCATCACGTGTTTTGCTGCATCTGTTGAGATGACTGCACTGGTTCTATCCCCTAGCTGCACTGCTTTTCTGATGTCAAAACATTCCTGCAATGAGTCTTATTTGGCTTCATCATATCCTTTCATTAATGCCTGTATTCAACTTGATAATGCACTATCTAAAGCCTTGGCATCTGTGATAAGTGAAATAGGCCTATAGATTTGTTTTCCTGTGCTTGTCATGTCAGGTTTTGTCAGCGAGTAATGCTCACCTCTCAAAATGAAAAGAAGCAACCTCTAAGCTCTGGAACAATTGTCTGTCCTTGAAGGACCAGTAAAACTTTATTAGTAAAACCATCTAGGTCTGGTGCCATTAGTTAAAGTCAAAATCACTCAGATAATTGTAGGTTCACAGGTAGTTGTAAGAAATAATACAGAGGGGGCTGGAGATTTAGCTCAGTGGTTCTGCACCTGCCTCGCAAGCACAAGGTCCTGGGTTTGATCCCAGTAACCACATACAATGCTGGGTGTGGAGACTCACGCCCACCAGCCAACAATACCACATACCACAGTGCCGGGTGTGGTGGCTCAGACCTGTAATCCCAGCACTCAGGAGGAAGACAGGAGGATTGCTGAGTTCGAGGCTTGCCTGGGCCACATGGTGAGCTCAGGGCCAGCCTGGACTGCAAAGCAAGACCCTGCCTCAAAAAATAATAATAATAATAATAATAATAATAATAATAATACAGAGGGATCTCATACTACTTAAATCTGGTTTCCACTAATGGTAACATTTTATAAAACTACAGTGAATAGCACAAGGATACTTACATTAATATAACCCATCAATCTTATTTCAGTTTCCACAGTTTTATTTGTACTTGTATGTATGGGTGTGGGAGCATGTTTCTTTATTTGTGTACAACACTACCTCATGGACCTATCTGTGCAAATGTGCATAAGCAGATATGTGTGTGTGTGTGTGTGTGTATTGGCTTTATGTATATTATCAATTTAGCCAATACAAACAAAATCTTACTATATATGATCTTATATCCCACTTTTTGTCTATAATAGTCTCCCAGTTATACAAGTATACAAAGTATACAAGCATACTTTTAATAGCTATATGACATTTAATGGAAATAATCTTATTTAACAATCACTCTTATTGTACACTCTGGGCATTTCCATGTTATAAATTATTTTAGAAGTAAAACTTTAATAATAAACACAATTATAAACACTGCTTCTTTCCTTCGGACATATATGCAGAGGTGAAACTACCAGGAAAGATGGGTTTTTCCAGGTCTAACAGATCTGGCCAGTATCTGTAGGAAAAAATTCTCCTCAGCCAATGGTGGATTTATTGTTTACAGAAAAAAGCAGACTATAAGCATCCCCCAAATATCTCAGCGCAGAGTGAGTGTACCCCATGACAGGGAAGAGACTCCAGCTGTGGAAGGCAGCGCTACCAGGCCCGGGGCTGGCGTGCAGCAGGTGAGCCCATGCAGTGTGTATGCTAACAAATCATAGTTAGCATGGTATATGCACGGATATGTCACTGGCTAAAGTCCCCACCTATTTTTATCTCACATAATCTCAAGATTTTATTTTAAGGTATTCTACTTTACAAGTGAGAAAACTGAGGAGAGAGATTAAGAAATTTCCCCAGGGTCACACACTAAGCATATTCTAACCCAACTGAGTCTTATTGGGCCGCTCCTTTCAGTGTCTGGGGGCGGTGGCCCTGGAGCCTTAGTGGGCTACGCCCTCTATCACCAACCTGCGTGTCCCTAGATCTCATCTAGCTTCTTGCTTGTGCAATCTGGAGCACTCAGACCGGGCCCAGTCAAAGGGTCCCCTCTGCAAGTCAAAGTCCAAGCCAGAAACCACACAAGGATCCTACAACAGTCTGAAACTTGTGCCTTAAAAGCCCCTCACAAGCCATCAAGTCATACTGGATCCCATTACATCCACTGGTGTTGCTAGCACATTGGCTTCTAATAAAAATATGTGGGAAAAGAGCAGACATTAGATCCTGAGTATGGAGAGCAGTGTATACAGTCCACGTAGGCAATGAATACGCAGTTCAAACGGTCATCAGCCATGAGGACTGACTTACCTTTCTGTAATGAGAATGAATCCCTTATTTCAGAAATGAATCTGAAGTAGTTCACTTCAAAACAACACGTTATACACAGCAAATACATGTGATTTTTATTTACCAATTAAAAAACTTTAAAAGGAAATGTTCGATGTGAGCTCAATGATTACTGATTAATCTTAATATTCCTCCTTAATATTCCTCTAATCACACCTTCAAGAACAGAAAAACTACAGAGTAAAGGCAGAAAATTTCTCTGGTTTAACTCCATCATTATATATGATCCCACAAGGTAAAAGATAGCTAATTCATTTGTTCAAAACCTCACTTTTGCCCAGCCTGCAAATGCTGTATCTTTATTTTACTTTCTTTGTACTTAATAATAAATTACACAAAAGCACATTTAACTTTTCCTTTTGTAATAACATGACTGAAAAAATAATTTAACAAACACGTATCTTGTTCCACACACCTTTTTCTACAAGTAAATTCCAATTAACCATACCTACCCTATGTCAATTCTGTTTATATTTGATACACCTGAACAATCATAAGAAAAGCAAACACAAATACCGGATCTTCTCTTTGATATGAGCACCTGTACATGCGAATGAGCTCTAGAAAGTATGACAGTTTTTGTAGAATGGGAAATTTCCAAAGGAAATTTGGTGTGGGAATGTAATGAGGGGAAGGAATAAATATGATTCGGAAAGCAAATAAAAGAGCATGTATATAGGGGGTGGGGAGGTGTGGGTGGGTAGGGATATGGGTAAAAATGAGAATTGACCTGTGTCACATAT
>PVIC010021948.1:0-27996 GCA_004025085.1 Thryonomys swinderianus
CACTGTTCAGTGATCCATTTGTCTTCTTCCCTCATGTCACTTTGCCATGTTGTTCTTTAGTCAGCCAGCTATAGATGTAATCCATGACCCTGAAAGCTAAAATACATTTCTTCTCCTTTAAGCTGTAGGTGTCAGGTGCTTTGTCCCAGTTACTGGAAACTGACTAATACAACATGTTTCCACCATGTTTCTGCATTGGAGCCAGCAGATCATGGACTGAAACCTCGGGAACCGTGAGCCAAGTCATGTCCTCATTGTGTTCCGTGTGCTGGATATTGGGTCCAGCAACAGGAATATGAATTCACATCACATTTCTAAAGGTGGGGATAGTTCAGAAGAATGAAATTGTGTCATTTGTAACAAGATGAATGGAACTAAGATCTTTATATTACCTGAAAAAGCCAATTTCAAGCTTTCTTTCTCTCATGTAGAATCTAGATGAGAAAAAAATAGCAGGTGACAAGAAAAGAGATGAGAAACTATTGGAGAAAAGAAATTCATCCCAGGAAGAAAAAGTGTAGGAAGAAAGGTCACCAGGAGGACGGATACCATTAAAGTGTGCATGAATTTATGGAAATGTTACATTAAAGAGAGTATTTTGAAAATTTAATATGCATTATAGCTATAATAAATTCTTAGTGATTAATAAAAATGAGTAGATTGTACATCTTATTTTTTGATAAAATAAGTCATATCAGCCAATGTGTTGTTCTTGAAACTTGAAATATGAAATTATATTTTATTTTTTCTCTCATACATTGAGTGAAGGAAAGTGTATCGGAACACATATCTTTTCTACAAAGAATATTTTGCTTATTAAAACTTATTTTACATAAAGATCTTTGTACTCTTATTTCCTCAATGGATGTTTATAAACTCAAAATTTTACAGTCATTTTTTTTTTATTTTACAGTTATCTGGACTGCTTCAAACACCGGGTTGGATGTAAAATTATCTTCTGAAATTCTGTATTGTTGGGTCCAACATAAGCTGGCTTGAGTGCCATTGATATGTGAGCTACAAATAGTTTAAAACTTGTGTTTTTGTAGTCAAACACATTCATCAAAAAACTAATGGTTAGTGCCGGGCGTGGTGGCTCATGCCTGTTATCCCAGCACTCGGGAGGCAGAGGCAGGAGGATTGCTGAGTTCGAGGCTTGCCTGGGCTACATAGTGAGCTCAGGGCCAGCCTGAACTACAAAGTGAGACCCTGTCTCAAAAAAAAAAAAAAAAAAAAAAAAAAAACTAATGGTTAAATATGGTATAATTTAAAGTTCCTTAGGGAGTGTTTCAAGGAACCATAAATGATCTAAATTTGTGATTCACACTTTATCTATGTTTATCTGGGTAATAGAAAAAGTAAAACTCGAAGCTTTATACATGAATGGCCCTGGTATTCTCTGTTGAGAATATTTTGGATATTAGTTACATAATGACAATATTTATGAAAAATGTTTGCCATTAATTAGCCTGGAAGGAAGTATAATTAATTGTAATTAAAAAGAAGCATTTGTTTACACAATATATTACTCAGAAAAATTTAATAATATGGTAAAGTATAAAAATAGAGACACATACACTTGTTTTAGAGCTACAACTTGCTTTTAATATTTTTTTACTAAATTTTCATGTAGCTCCTTTCCTTAAAATAAATTTGCAAATAAAAACATTGACTATGAATTATTTTAATCATAAAATGTTAAACTCAATGAGAAATGTGCACTATCTTGCCTGATACTTTGTATGTAGTTAACTATAGCTATTATTTATGAACATAATTTGTGATAGAGAATCTGAAATTATAATTATTAGTCAAGTGATGCAAAATTTCAGTAACATTTTTTAAAGTTTTGTTTATATCTGATTCTGAGACAAATAAATTGCATAGATTAATACAATAAATGCAATCCTACATGAAGATATTATCCCAATTATTTCATATATAGACCTTAAAGTTCAACTTTTTCCATCAGAAAGAAGAGTTGTCAGCATTTTTTCACTTACTGCATGTTATTAACATTAATTTTTATCATTATCTTCTAGTCCCTTTTTCTATACATTTACCTTTGCATAGACATATATGTATAAATGAGTTTTGTTATTATTTAGTCAAATGCACTTCATATTAGAGAAAATAAAATTAAGCCAATTTATTTTATTATGTAGGTGGGCCCTTTTTGGCATCCAAACTGTAGATTTCACAACAAAAGTATGCTGAGAAAATTCCCCTTCCTCTTTTAGGAGAAAGCTGAAAACCTGAATTGGATGCTATTCATGGATCAATAGTGAGTAAAAGCTTGAAATGGAAGAAAAATTTTATAGGAACGATCCAATTTCAAAGTCATTAAGCAGGTGTACTTCCTCTGACATGATTTGTAAATGATAAATCTCATTTACTGTGGTAGAACTTTAATTAAAAAATATGATAAAAGAAGGAGTTTCTTAAGTATGTGTCACATTGACCTCTTTACAATGACCTGGAAATCAGTGTACATATCCACAGATCTCTTCAGAGTTTGAAAATAGGGGGCAGAAAATCTTTACTGCGGGGTGAAAAAATGATAGATACACAAAAGACTGAACATACTAAAATAACATTTGATTATTTTATCCCTCAGTAATAACAATTAAATTTGAAATCTGTAGCATGACATACACATTCTATAAAATTTGATGTCTTCAATGATTCCTTAAATGTTCCTTTAAAACAGTTTGAATTGTTTGTGAAGAAATATATTTTTTTCATGTCATTTCATTTTACTAATCAACTGTTATTGTTATCTTAATTTGAAATTCTAAAGATCACTGTGGTCACATCTAGGCAGTTTATTCTGCTAAAATGACCCCAAATTTAAAAAAAAAGAAAAAAAAATTCCTTTGTGGGTTTTGAAAATTTATAATTAAAAATTTAACTGTTAAGAGTGACTCCCATAACACAGTATCTTTAAGTACAAAGTTAAACCACCTGTGTCCCATAGCACTGAAAGAATGCAAAATTCTGGTTCACTTTTTCTCTTCCTTTTATATCTAGTATAATTTCCAAATGGTATGTATAGAGAAACTACAAATAAATTAAATAATTCTGTATGATATGTGAGATCCTGTTTAATCAAAAATATTGTTGTTTTGCCGGGCATGGTGGCTCATGCCTGTAATCACAGCACTCGGGAGGCAGAGGCAGGAGGATTGCTGAGTTGAAGGCTTGCCTGGACTACATAGTGAGCTCAGAGCCAGCCTGAACTGCAAAGTGAGACCCTGTCTCAAAAAACAAAAACAAAACAAAAAAATTGTAGTTTTAAGTATCTGGATTCTTTAATAATAAATATTTTTTAGTTAGAAGTGCAGGTGGTTTATATGAGTGACTATAACTCATTTCTGTTTACAACTCTCCACATCTGTTAGATGTTTTACACTATATGATTGTGTATGGTAGGAACTAGAAGATATTTTTTAAAAGATATTTGGACTGGTCAGCTTCATGACCATAATGTTTTTCCCCCTGTTATTAAATTATGCAATAGTTCCAATAACTTATTGAAGGCCTTTAGCTTAATTATACTATTTGTTCTATTGTGAGTAACTATAACATAAACACAAGGTATTATGCTTATTATTTGGAGATGTATTATTTGGTTTTGCTAAAATCATTATCTTCTTTTCGTACATTGTTGTGATGTTCATGCTCAAATTTCAAATAATACATTCCCTTTTATCATTTTGAAAATAATGTGAGCTTATGCCTCGCATAAGTTGAATCTCATTAAACTATTCAACATCAAATAGGATTTTTAAAGACCTGTGCTGGGAATTGGAATCAAGTCAGAATGTACAGACGTTTTCTTTTCATTTTAGCTTAAAAGTATTACAGAGTGAAGACAACCTAAAATACGTGGAATAATGTTCATCAGCTATTTCTCAGAAAAAGTTCTAATATCGATAGTATATAAAGAACTTAAAAAAATCTTCCCTCCAAATGTAAAGACCCAATTCAAAAACGGGCACCTGAAATGAACAGATACTTTCAGATGAATAAGTAAAGGCAGGTAAGAAGCTTATGAAGAAATGTTCAAGGGCCGTAGGGTTGGCTCAGCGGTTCTGGCACCTGCCTTACAAGCACAAGGTCCTGAGTTTGATCCCTGGTGACAACATACAATGTTGGGTGTGGAGACTCACGCCCACCAGCAATCAATACCACATACCACAGTGCCGGGCGTGGTGGCTCACGCCAGTAATCCCAGCACTGGGGAGGCAGAGACCGGAGGAATGCTGATTTCGAGGCTTGACTGGGATACATAGTTAGCTCAGAGCCAGCCTGAACTACAAAGCGAGACCCTGTCTCAAAAAAAAAAAAAAAATGTTCAGTATTGCTGGTCATTTAAGATAATGCAGATGAGAGCAACACTGAGATTTCATCTCACTCCACAAAGAATGGGTGCTCATCTACATCTCTTGAATGATCAGTGACACTAAACATTTCTTAAAATAATTGTTTTCTATCTTTGTTATTTCATTTTATGCACAGCATGAATGTATTTTTTCAGTATGCAAAATGTAAATAAAATATAAACAACACTGGCTCTGTAAGATGCAATATTTTCTAATTAAGTAGAAGTTTTCTTGTCTCAGTTTTATATTAGACATAATAGGCACACAAGGATATACAGTAGTTATTTTGCTGAGTATACTTTTTTTAAAGAAATAGGTGTGTGTGTGTGTGTGTGTGCACATATGTACCTGTGTGTGCATATGTGTGTAGTATGCCTATTGAGGATGGACCCAAGTTCTACTCTACCACCTAGAAATATCCTCACACTTTTCCTATTAATTTTGAGATGAGGTCTTTCTAAATTGTCCAGACTTACCTTCACCGCATCAGCCTCCACACTAGTTGGTATTATAAAGTTGAACCAGTTTGTAAATAGAATCGGAATAGCTGTAACAGTTGAATAATTTGCATCACGTTTGCAAGAATATGTTGGAAAATGCAACACTGTTTTATTACCATGTTGGAAATCTCACATTTAGGATGAATATCTTTTAACACATTAACTTTTCTTGTTTAAAAAATGAGCAATATAGTTCAGGGATGCTTTTATAAAAATAGTATACATCCCTGTAGGTCAATGTTTGGTAACTATTTTTATTTAAATAAATAATTTCTCCTTTTAAAGACAATTATCAATTGAACAGTTTTAGGGAACTACTAAAATACAGATTTTTTTTTCTTTTTATTCTTATATAATGTTTAATTACCTCTTTTAAATTCTAGTTTGTTTTTCAATATATCATACCTGATAGCTAATGCCGACTTCTGACAGGTCGATATTTTTATTTGAAATCATGTGAAAATGTGCAAGTGCAAACAAAACATAGTAAAATCTAATAAGCAGTCAAAGTGAACCTATACTGTAGCCCCTCACCTCTTGCGCTGCTCAACGGGGAGCTGTTTTGTGTCACCCTGACAGAGACCTGTCGTCCTTATCAGTTTTATTCATTTTCTGTTTTCACTGCAGATGAAAGGAAGTTTATTGGAAGCCAAAGGAGCGAAATATGCTGGGTTATGTTTGGCTCATTCCTTTCTCCTCAGCTCTTCTACAGTTCATGAAGTGCCTTTTAAATCTTGTCAGGCAGTTTTTAGATCAGTTGGAAGTCAGCAAAAATTTACCCTTAATGAGTTCATTTCCACAAAAAGTGGCTTATTACCATGCAGACTACCAGTGTCACATGCTACTGACTTTATAGTCCCTTTTTCTATTCATTTATAAAGATATCCTTTCACCTGCCACATGTGCAAATAATGAGACCAGTGAGACAGTCACTATTTAAAAAGTACCTGCAAATAAGGTAACATTTTAATAATATAGTAATTAGAGTAAAAATCATATAAAAACTATGGATGATGGTCATATAAAGCTTATTAAATATATTGAGTAAATATTAGACATGTTATTCCAATAATTATGAAATCTCAAATGTATGCATTTATGTACAAATGGAACACTGGATAATTATAAATATAATTAGAGTGTTAATATAATCATAAATAAATGTAGACATATGCTTTAGATATTATCTAAAAACAATATGTATTAAGAATATTTAAATATTTGCATAAGGTGGGCATCCAAATATACATTTTATGTGGAAGTAATTTTAAGAAGCAAATGATCACTATTATAAATGTATGATTTTTTTTTTTTTTTGAAACACGGTCTCACTTTGTAGTTCAGGCTGGCCCTGAGCTCACTATTTAGCCCAGCAAGCCTCGAACTCAGCAATCCTCCTGCCTCTGCCTCCCAAGTGCTGGGATTACAGGTGTGAGCCACCACTCCTGGCACTGTGGTATGTGGTATTGATTGCTGGTGGGCGTGAGTCACCACGCCCAACATTGCATGTGGTTACCGGGGATCGAACTCAGGACCTTGCACTTGCGAGGCAGGCACCGGAACCACTGAGCTAACCCTCTGGCCCTTCAGGACTTTTATAAAACTACAGTAAGCCATGTGGCTTATCACTTCTGAAAATATTGACAGATAATCATTAGAACAGAGTAGATAAGCTTCATTTCCTTTTTTTTTTAATTACCATTACACCTTTTCTTTATCCCTCATGGAAAAAATGAGAATTTAATTGTGTCATATATTAATACAAATTCTCAATATTAAGTGCAATCCTCATGTGTATATACAATGTACCAATAAAGATAAAAATAAACTTAAAAAAAGAAACAGAGTAGATGATATAGGAACATACGCCTAACTTCAGCTTTATAGACACTTACAGATTTTGTCTATTATCCGTGATGTATAAGACATTTCGGATATGGTCCAGTCTGTTATGATTGTTCTTCCTTCTTCTGGAAGCAGCATGCCTCAGACTTCCGGGTAGTTACCAGTGAACTGTGAAGGGGGAAAATACTTTCAACCAACTGGTCAGTAATTTTGCCCAGGAGCACAGACATAAATATTATCCAAGCTGATCACGAGACATATGTTGCATTATTTTAAAAGTACTCAGTCTTATTGACAAAGTCCTTCACGATTTCTGATTGACATACTAGTGGAAACACTAGACCACAAACTACAGGAGAAAAACAATAGGAAATAAGGAAAAAAAATACTCCCTCCAAAATATAACTGGGGACTACAATAGATATAGAATCCAGAAATAATGAAATGCTAATGTATGGAATAGAATCCAGAAATAATGGAATGCTAATGTATGGAAGAAGTGTAAGGGTTATGAGGCCTTAAGCAATACAAGGAGTGTTTATGTTTAGAAGCAAAAGGGTGGGAGCAGATTGCCTGGGAGTGACCCCTGAGACACAATCCAGGCCTCACAGACACTACTTGAACGTGTACCGAACGCAGCCTCGGTTCTGCCATCTTGTTCTAGACTATTTCATGTGTTACCTTACATGGGCTCACTGGCCCAGGATACCAGGGACAGGAAAACTTCTCAATAAATTTAAGTCAAAGTAAAGTATATGTCCATTACACATTATATTAGAAATAGCTAAGATTAATTTACATTTGTTATTAAATAAAATATTTACCTGAAAAAAACTATTTTTTTTTTTTTGAGACAAGTTCTCTTTATTTATTTTTTTCCCCTTTTTTGTACCAGGAATCTAACTTGGGTTTTCACATTTACTAGGCAGGCCCTGCAGTGGGTGGTTATACCCTCGGGCCAGGTTAGCTACTTTAGGAAACTTACAGTGAAGTGCATTGCACATAAAGCTGGACTTTCCAGAATAATCAGTTTTGAGCAAAACGTGTCATTTGGCATTTCAATAAGCTCATTCCCGTGAGAAACAAAGTTTTTAATATTGTGGGATAGTTTATAAGAACTATACAAATTTTAATTAATGCCATGTCAGCTTCACAACATTGCATAAGACAATTTGTTTGAATTGTTATTATCAGTTTTAAATGGATTCTACATCTGTCATTTGGGAATAAGCGTTTAATTTTTTATCCTAGGACAAGTGCCTCTCAGAAGAAAAATATTTCAGTAGTTTGGCTATCACAGGAATACCCAAAACCAGCCCAATTTAACACATGTATTATAAATTATTTTCCTAACATAAAAATTATACATGAGATTAGTCATTTTTATATAACTTTTTTCGAGATCTATATCAAAAATATTGTCTTTTTTGTTATTAAATGAGTTGCCACTTGATGTGCGTGGGAGATTATCTAAGCTACTGGCTAATCACCTATTTAACATATATAAACTTCTTTATGAGAAAAATATTTTATAGCAGCAGCAGCAGCAGCTAAAATGCTTAGTTTTCAAAGGGTTATGGATTGTAATTTGATAGGATATTCTCAGGGTAAATTATTGATAAAATTATTTTAAAAACACATCAACAATACTTAGCATACATTTTTGAGTGAATTACTCCATATTCCAACATTCCTAAGCAGAAACAGGGAAAATACATTCCTCTTAATTGTTGTGTGGAAACAAAATTGTTCCATAAGATCATAGTCTCAGAAATAAAACAGAGAAATATATACCTGAGGATAAAAAGACTTTTATTTTCCACAGACCTTTTCTGTCATGACTCAGCTTTTTGGGGGTATATTTAATCATGTTTTCCAGACTGATTTTCAATCCTTTTTTCTATTAAGTTTTTAACTATAGTATGTTATGTTTTTCAGAAATAAACATGTCTCAAAGGTATCATTAAATGGGCTTGAACAAACACTTATATGTGAGCAGCAGTCACAGCAGATATAAAGTACAAGAACATCATCTCCAAATGTGCCCAAATCAGTTGAAAGGATTTCTAAACCAAGCCACCTAAAATGTGCCTTCCATCACGAGTGTGCTTACAACCAGAGGAGACTTAAAAAATCAAAATCAGAAGTTTCATGGTTGCCCTGGCTTTTGTTCTGCTTCCTAAAAGCGGAAGTCACAATTTCTCTGCAAAGTATGTCCTCCCCATAATAAAATAAAATAATACTCTGATCCAGGACAGAAATCTGAATGTGTGGGAAATCCCTACAAACCACTCTCATGGTTGTAGTCACTTTTTTGCAAATTAACCAACTTGAACCAAGAGCCTTTGGCAGATTGTATTTGCACTTTTTTCTACTCTGTCCTACACAGCATGGAAGTGTGTGGCTAACTGGTACTTTGGGTCTTCCTCGGAGAGAAGAGCTTCTAAACCCTGTGTTAAATCAGCATGGGCGCTTTCTTCGTTGAGCTCTCTTAGGCCTGTTTAGTCCTGAAGCCCAGCTGAAAAGTAATCTGACAAAGAGAGTTTGGCATCCCTTCCATAGCTGCTCTGCACTCACCCTTACTTCCTTTCTTGTCCTCTTATTTCACATAAAATAAAGCCATACCATATTATATTTTCATGTGACTTGTCCACTAATTGTTACTGATTTTCATTTTTGCCTAAATAACTTGAATGCATAACTCTGATTAGTGTGCAAGTAGATGGGTTTGAAAAAGAACACGTGCTCCCAAGGACATATTGAAGAACTTGAGAGCACGAGTTCAAACTGACTCGATTAACACTGTGTAGACCCACCATCAGCTATTGCTTATAGACACGTTTTCAGTTCTCCTGAAATAACACTTGGAAGTGGCATTGTTGATATTGTAAGTGTGGCTTGAACTTTAAACATTTCTACTATGTTTTTGTAACACTATGTTCTCAGCTGCAAGTTGATTTGAGGTTGCAATAAATTCCTATATCAACAGCATTTGAGGTCATCATTCCTTCTAATTCTAGCGATTGAAGTAAATGTTTAATTTTGTATGGCTTTGTGGTTTTACTTTGCAATTCCATGATGAATAATATTAGTGAATTTCTTTATGGCTATAAAAGTCATATTTTTTAAATATGTACTATAGTAATTTATTCTAGGTTTTGAATGTTTTATATTTTATTAAGTTGTAAAATTGCTGGGTGTGGTGGCTCACGCCTATAATCCCAGCACTCGGGAGGCAGAGACAGGAGGATTGCTGAGTTCGAGGCTTGCCTGGGCTACATAGTGAGCTCAGGGCCAGCCTGGACTACAAAGCAAGACCCTGTCTCAAAAAAAATGTATTGCCATATCTACTCCAATCTTGATACTCTTTAGTGTTTTACTATAGTTCTTAAGATATATAATTCTTGCCGGGCGTGGTGGCTCACACCTGTCATCCCAGCACTCGGGAGGCAGAGGCAGGAGGATTTCTGAGTTCGAGGCTTGCCTGGGCTACATAGTGAGCTCAGGGCCAGCCTGAACTACAAAAGCGAGACCTTGTCTCAAAAAAAAAAAAAATCTTTATATACTCTGGATTGTCATTATTTTAGCTATAGATATGGCAGATATTTCAGAGAATGAACTGAATTGTTAAACTTTACAATCATATGTTCATAAACATATTTAATGTTATATTGATATAAATTTAATGATGTGATTCAAAACATGATTTGTTTTGTTAGTTTTACTTGGTAATCATGTTTTGTGGCTTTGGGCTGTGTATAATACATTTGTCACCCATGGTGTTCTAAATGTTTCACTATACAGTTCCATTCCCACAACTTCTGCATATTTTTTTGGTAAGGGTCAAGTTCAAGTTCATTTATACATCAATGTTGTTGAGTGATCACTATTACAAAATGAAACTGAATGCAGTATATAATTTTGGGGTTGCCCAAATATATAAGCCCCTCTATTGACTACCACAACCAAGTGCTGTATCATTTATTTTTTGTAAAGTTTATTTTGTGTCCATTGGTCATATGTGTCTCCCAACATAAACAACTTTACGCAAACAGTACCCTACCTTCTATTTCCCTGTGTTTTGTAAACCATTCCTAAATGTTTGCATAAATATTATTACAGGGAATGTGTCTGTCTTGGATTCTCTTGCCCAGTGTCATGGTTTTCATGTTCATCCATAACTTTATTTTCTTTAGAAATCTGATACTTTTAGTTTAGCTTCTTTTCTATTGAAATATACAAATTATTTTTCCTTGTGATTCACAATTTATTGTCTTTTACTACTATTATTGCATATATGGTTATAGTCATCTTTTTCCCCTTTTATGTTTTCCAAACTTGCTGTTGTAAAAACAGCTTCTGTGAACATTTGTGCAAATGTTTTTTGCTGTTATTGTTTTTCAGTGCTAGGGATGGCACCCAGCAACTCACCTGGGCAAGTGCTCTACCAGTGACAAAAGAGGGGCAGCGAGCCTTCAAAACTGTCAAGAAAACATACTCTGTCCTGGAGGCTCTGAAAAGTCCATCGCTAGAACCTTGAGTTTAGTACTCTGAGACGAATTCCCAAGTTCATACTCCCAGCACTGTAACATATCTCATGTGTGTCATTTGGAGGAAATACTAAATACTTGGTGGCTTGATATGACAACTGACGGTGAATATAGAGACTTCGCCATCGCTTTAGATGGTCACTGATTCTAAAGCGAAAGCCTAAAGTCATTACTGCAAATGCAGCACCATCAACAGTGTGTCTCCAGTCTTCCTGCTGCCTGGGAGTCTCTGGTATCTCCCAGGGATGTTTTTCCAATAATAGCTCCTAAAGATTTGTACTTCACAACCCCGTCTTTACTCCTGGAAATCTCTGTTTGTTCTTGCTCTGAGTGCATGTTTGGACCTGTCTCGCAGGGGCTCCTCGCTCTGTGCTCTTCTGGCTCCTGCAGCATTTCACTCCTAAAGTCACAGGGGCTCAGCTCTCTCCTAATTCAGGTGATTTACTCTACTGCCAGGATCTCCCTACTTCTTCCTTTTCCACAACTCAAAATTCCCCCCAAAAGATTAAGGCGGATGAAAGAGTGTTTGTCTCATTTGTTTTCATTCTGTGATTATATTTGTGCATTTCTAATTACTGAATGTGCGAAAAAACAACAACAAAAACACCTTGGCTTTTTCACGTACATTTTGTTAAATCTGGTATGAGAGAAAGTTTGCTGTGAACTCCTCGTGTGCAGGTGTCAAATTAAAATTCTCATGCACAAAATCAATAAGCAAACATAAGAATGTGTGTTTTCTTTATAGCTCTATTCTGATACGTTTACTTCATTTCAGAAATGGGTGTGCCCACTGCTCAGTCATTTTAATATTATACATTTTTATATTTATAATTCACAGCTACATTCACATTTATTTTTATTCAAACCCCCAAAAACACTCTTCCAAATGGACCTTTATATGCTTTTTCTAACACCTAAACATGGAGTGTAAGTACATTTCTGAGTTTAATGACCAGGTAGCTCCAAATGTAGGGCCATTTTTGCATTGTGCTTGGATTGAATAGGCAATGTTCCTTGTAGGGTTTTGTAGTTGTCCAAATTCAGCCTGGGTGGTAGATCTTCACTCCAGAAGTAAACTTTAGGACAATATTTGAGAGTCACCTGAGTGATTGTACTCACTTTATTTGTCTTCTCTGTGTCATCAGAAGATAATGGAAGAAACAGTTCATCATTTTGAGAATAATAAAAAAAAAAGCCTTGTTTTATGCTTCTTGTTTGAATGTCCTTTTCTTGTGCACTACTAGATAAGTTAGTATGATTACTATTTATTTTCCTACTTCATGCTTTTTGTAATAACATAAATCCAAATACACTGCCCTCACACATTTTTTTTAAAAAGAAACATGCTATTGAAACCAATTAATGACTCTTTCCTATGAGAGTTACATAACTGAATTGATCACCAGTAAATGTATCAACTCAACGGTGAGTTCAGAAGTTGAAGCGGCAGCCTGAGCCAATCCTTTGGCTTTACGGTTCACTCCTCTGAAGGCAGAAAAACATCAGGCTATTCCAGGAGCTCATGTTCAATTACTCTCACCTCATCAAGTCGTGAGTACAAGGCTCAGCTTTACTGCCTTCAAAACAATGCAACTATAACTTATATGGCACGTAATTTCTAAAGCAAAGTGTGCTATTCCTGAACCTGCCATTATCCAGAAAAGCTATAATAAGGCACACTAAATACAGGACCTCAGAAAATTTGTCACATGTAAATTTTAATTCACATAATTCATGATAAAAATATACCTACATCTTAAAGGGGAATCATCTTAATAATTTGGGTTGTGTATGGTGGACATAACTTTTTCTCATAAAGTTCTTTTAGCATGCAGTGTTTCTGCTAGAAAGTTTTTGAAATATGAATAACTTTATTATGGTTTTCTGTTTTGTTTTATTTAACATTTCTAACAGTCCTATAGTACATTTAGAATAGAATAGAATTTATTATATGATATTATTATTCTAGATAGAATTTATTATATGAAAGACTTAAAGCAACTCCAAAATCTCAGATAAGAGGACTACACTGAGGAACACTGATATTTTCCTCTTTCTAAAATCCCTTTCAAATTTTTAGAGCACAATTCTCTTTCAGATGTAGACCCTGACTCTCAACCAGTCATTTATTCTACACTAAGCACAAACTGAAAAAAAAAAAAAAAGTAAAGTCTATGTCCTATGTTGGCAATTATGGAATTTCTGTTTCCTTCTTGTTGTCTTTCTCTCTCATGTGATACACTATTCTGCAATTGCGATTTGTTTTATATTATCTTAAAGCCAGAAGTGTGGGTAAATAAAAAAAAACCTATATAAAAAGCAAGCATGTTCAGTGGCACTAGGGACAGTCCTGCTGTCCACATTGAACTTCTCTGAAGTAAAGTATTCATAGACATGACTTTGGAAATAAAAGTACACTATGAGTAATACCTGTATTTTTAAAATACTTTATGTTCACCAGGAAAATATAACCCAGTGTATTTTTATTAAAGGAAGAGGAAGAAAGTAAACCATTTTGTTGATATGGGAAAAAGATTCAAGTCCATGAGAACTAATTATAGTACATATAATTGGGGTTTAAGACATTTTCAACACTGGATTTAATAATTATTTACTTAAATTTAAATATTTTAAATATGTGCTTATCTGAAGTGAAAAACAAACATACAAAAATTACTTTTGAAAATTACACCTCCTTCTAAGAGTGTAAAGATGGAAAAATACTTTCACTATTTAATGATATATTTCTCTAATTTAAAACAAACATGCAATTTATGGAATAAATCTTTAAAGTTAATTTGGAACACAAGGAATATTTTCCATCAAACTAAATATTTGCAATTATTCTTATTATTTCCTATGTGTAGTATAAAATGTGTTAATTATTGGCTTTTTAGATTATGTTCTGTTAGAAAATGCATAATTTGCTTTATATTTAAGCTTACAAGTTAAATGATAATTAAGCATATTTATGTGCAATTAGTTACTTATATTAAAAATAAAGACCACCTCAACTATGTTAACTATGCTAAAATAGAATTAAATAGATTGTGTAAGGTATTTTCTGCTACAAGTTTCATTAATTTTTACTATCCTCAGCAGTACGGATGCTGATTTGAATTCCAAAAGATACCTTCAACTGGTATTATGGATTTAACTTGAAACATAAAAACTAAGAAATTCAAAGTTAAATGCAGTCAATTTTGTTATAATCCATATTGAAACTGGACTATTTTTAAAAATGTGCATATTTTTCTTTTATAATGCTTTCTAATAGGGTCATCCAGGAGCTCAGAAAAAAAGAATCAGAGCTTAAGCCTCAAGGTTTTAAGGACTTTTAGAGTCCTTTGTCTATGTGTAACTATTTTTCACTCAGCTAACTTTAAACTTTCCTGTTAACAAATTCTTTTACTCAGAAATATTCAATACAGAATCTGCAGCTATGACACTTGTCTGTTAGGGATACAGAGATACAAATCATGGTAGTTAGACCTAAGAATTCTTACAGTATAATATGAACTGCAAATATGTGATCTCACTGATAACACTTCTGCTGTAAATATTGGAAGTAGATACTCCTAGTTAGCCGGGCGTGGTGGCTCATGCCTGTAATCCCAGCACTCGGGAGGCAGAGACAGGAGGATTGCTGAGTTTGAGGCATGCCTGGGATATATAGTGAGCTCAGAGCCAGCCTGAACTACAAAGGGAGACCCTGTTTCAAAAAAAAAAAAAATCGAGATACTCCTAGTAAGCTGGCCAGAGAAAAGATATCTGTGGCAGATGGGGAAAGGTGGATATGATATGAGGAAAATATGGAGTGATTACATGAATTGATTCATATCCAGAAAGATATAACAATTTTATAAAATAGGTTTTATAATGTATTTCTATACAAAAGAAGTAGAGTGTATTCTGAGTTGAAAACCAAATTTGAAGTATAGAGGATGTACTTTTTTCTCTACCTATACATTGTTATCATTTTTTCAAACAACATAAAGACTAGTATTTTACTGGGCTACAAAAAATTCTGTTACTCTCTTTTCCTTACTCTGATGAACTGTGATATTCCGTAGAGTGATAGAATGATTTATTGTGGCAGTGACCATATAAATACATGGTATTCTCTGCTGAAAGTAAAAGACGATTTCAATGTATCTCCTGTATAGTCATTACACACTAATATGCGAAAACTACCCACTTTAAAGTATAAAGCAATCATTGTAATGTAAATAAATTTATCATTAAAAATAATTGAATGAAGCTCTAATCTTAACAGAAAATTGTACTTCAAGAAGATACTGTTAAAGAGAGCAGCACAATGATCACAATTTTTATGACTGATTCCTACTTTGCCAACTCAAATTATATAAACTAGTTATCAAATTTATTTGCTGAATTACTTATACTAACACTATGTTCAACATGGATGGAAGGATTGACAGTCTAACATAATAGACAAAAAATCCTTAACCTCAAGATAAATTGAAAGACACAATTTCCTTTGTGTTTGTGTACGTTACACAATTATGTTTGTATATACTATACTATGTCAGTAGTATGTTTTAAACCATTAACAAGGACAAAGTCCTGTAGAAATGCCTTCAGCATTCACTTCAGTTCTTAACTCTGTAAAGCTATTTTTCTTGTAGGTGAGGGAATCTACCTCCCACCATCTTGGCCTGAGCAGAAACCACCTTATATCCCCCTGCTATGCTTGCTCCCCCGCTGCAGGTGGACCATCCTGGGGCACGGAGGCCCGGCGAGCACAGCCACATGCTCTAAGTCCGTCCCTGGTCAGCCCTGCTCTTGACAAACACACAATTGCTGTACATCCTCAAGCCCCGTCCCACAGCTCCTTTGTGCTGAACCTCCCCCCAAAAGTCGTGATCTTTTCCTTCCAGATCTTTGTCTTTTATGCTCATGACCCCGTAAAGGCTTCATGGCCTGCACAGGAATTGCTGGTCTGCTCTCTGGTCCCAGAGCCATGCCTCTCAGGCTGGTTCTGACAGAAACCTGTCCTGCTGAGCTCGTAGTCCTGCTTCTTTTCCTTCTGTCTTCACAGTGAGTGTCACAGATAACGTATTTAAATGTAACAGTGTTAACTAATGTCCTGACGTCATCTGTGCTAATTCTTGTGCTTGGCCTTTTAGTAATTCTACTAAATAAGCAACGTAAAAAAGGAACGTTTTCCTGAAGCTTAAGCCTCCTTTTACCTGCTCTACTTCATACATCGAGAACATCAGAGGCTTAAAAAAGTCTTCCCTTTAACACTCACAATTTTCATGCACCTCGGAGCAAATTGAAATGCTTTGAATTCCACCCGCAGCAATCACGGTTGCCCTGTCATCACCTCCACTTGGGAAGGCAGGCTCCTACGTGGAGTGGGATCAGGCAAATTAAGAGAGAAACGTGATCCTGAGCAAGTCTCCACTCAGAAAAAATACATGAAAATCATCACCTTCCCCTGTCCATATTTTCATTCCTGTACTGGACTCTTCATGTGAGACTGAGGAAAATGAATGCTATCTGCTCATCTGTTGATCTCATATCCTTTCTGTAAGAAAGGCATAGGTAGCTGCCCCAGAACTGGACATACACATTAGGTATTGAGTATTTATTAATATGAAAATGTTAGCTTTTGATTAAGTGAAAAACAATCTCACTTTTACTTAATGATGGACTAGAAGAGCTATGGTTGGATGTTACATATTATACAAATTGGGATGAAATTCAAATCATCTTTTACTGTGCAGATACCACAAACTAGTTAAAATACAACAAAATGATGAGATAACTAAGGATGAGTAAAACTATTGAAATTTAAAATGTGTCCAAGTTTTAGTAACTTACACTATGGTATTTTATTTGTTTAAATTTAATTTATTCATCCCAACTATGTTTCACAGAATATATTTAAATCACTTGTATGTACTGAAATTAGCACATAATTTGGTTTTAGCAAGTTAATATATATTTTATGGTTGATATTCAGTTTTATGCAACTAAACATAGTATCTTACATATCATGAGAGAATCTTAATATAAATCTGATAGATAGCAACTGGTTTCTCTTTAAAGAATTTTCAGTACTGTAGATACAGTCTACAATGATGAATTGTGTGTGAAGACTATTTTATCTCCTATTTATAAAATATTGAATATATCACAAAATCACAATAGTTTATGAATTTAATGTTGCATTATTTTTGTGTGTTACAAATAAAAAGGAAACAGAGCAAATATCATTTATGTTTTATTGCTTTATTTATGGATGTAGTACTGGGACTGAACCCTTGGTCTTGTCACTGGTCACTGGGCTACTTCTTATCATTTTTATTTTTTGAGGTGAAATCTTAGTGAGTTGCTAAAATACCCAGACCAAGACACCTTTGCCTCAGTCTCTCAAATTGCTGGTGACACAGGGCAGCAAGTAATCAAAAAATGGTGTCTAATAACCCAAAATAATGCAAACCAGGGCAGTATTATATGCCCCAACCTGCTGAATATCCGAAACACAAGTTCGTGTTCTTGCAAAATCAAAGAAGGGGACTGAGTAGAACTTTACTGAGAAAGATACTTCTGCCTAGGAGGCACAGAGGGGGAGCCAGAAGCAGGTGACACACCCACTTTGCTTTCCAGGAAGTTTTATGGAGCGAAAACAGGTGAGGTGGGTCCACGGTGATACCAACTAGATTCAACCAAAAACATTTCATTTAGGTAATACTGATTAAAGGAGGATCTAATGGGAAAGCAGGCCACATAACAAGCTATAAGGATTTCCAGTCGAGGATCTTTCCTGGGATAGATGAGCCAAGACCCCTGCCAGGTATCAAGACCTATTTACACTATCAATCACTGCTATTTGTCCTGTATGGATGTGGTAGCTTCTCTCTTTTTATAATGTTAACACTCAGAGAAGGTGTCTGGATTATCCACTCAGTTGGTTCCCTGACTGATTCCCAAATTGGTGCCACTGCTTTTTTATTAAAAAAAATGTATACTGGAATATATATATATATATATCGTGATCACACACAATACTGAGAATTTGTACCTGCATATGACACAATTTAATTCTGATTTTTCCCATTCCCCCACCAACCCTACAACCCCCACCCCTATTTACATAAGCTTTGTTTTCCTTTTTTTTAAAATTACCATCATATTTTTCTTCCCCTTCTTACTTACCCCTACAACCCATTTCCTTTTTAATATTTTCTATTTCACAATATCTATCATATATTCTAGCGCTCATTTACATCTTCAGGTTCTCATACCAGAGAAAAGAGATGACATTTACAGCACTGGGATTACAGGTATCCACCACCACACTCACTTATTTTATCACCCACAAATATGAAAAATATGAAAATTAAAATGTCTACATTATAATCCTAAAATTGTAGTAACTTTAAAAGTAATATTTTACTGTTCCTTAAGAAACTTCTACCATTTAACTTTCAAGCATTACCAGTAAGTATTCAGGATTAATTTTGTGGGATTTAGGTCACGTGCTATTCTATTGAACTTGTTCTTCTGATATTTCTAAAATGTATACATACTCATTACTCCCTTTGATCTAGTACTCTTTAGCCAATTTCTAGCAAATTACCATGCCCATTTGCAACTTCTATACAGTAATCATGACTGTAAATGATAGAAAACTTGAAAGATATCAGGTCACGAACCCATCATCAGTTAGTTCTAATTTTTCGTTGCCCTTCAGTCAGGTTTCCTTGGCTGAGATGGAATACCTCCCAGAAACAACAGCAAGAGGAAGAAACCGTCTCAAGCTTCCCAGGCTTCATCCCTGGCCCGCTGGCTCCAGGCACAAACGTGCTGGCTGCAGGACGTGTGGGAGAAAAGCTGTTTACCTCGTAGTAGCCAGAAAGCAGAGAAGAGGAAAGTGTGAGACACATAGACCCTGCAAGCCCACTGCAGAGACTTAGTTCCCCAACTGGGCCGGCTCTTCTCAGGCTTTTCCACTGAGGTACTCGTCAGGAAGTCAATCCAGGGAGGAGCTTAACACCCCCCACGGTCCACTCACTTTCCTGAAGCATCAACCCTAAAGCATAATATATGAGACCATCACACCAGTTAAGTAGGGCTGTACTTTAACACTTTGGAAAGTTAGTGGTCTCTCAGGTATGTACTCAAAGTCTTCAGAAGTGCGGTCTCAAAATAGTTTTTTTGCATCTCCTTGTTGGAGATAGATAGATAGATAGATAGATAGATAGATAGATAGATAGATAGATAGTAGATAGTAGATAGATTATATAGATATATAGATATCTATATCTATATCTATATATATATTACATTTATACAAATAAAATTTGAAACAGTTTCCTAAAATAGAATGAATTAGAATAACCAGCAAATCCTTTCAATCTACTCCTAATCATTTTAATTTCTCTTCCAAATGTGAGTAGCCCAAAACAGAGAGATGATGAAATTTGCTTTCACACCCTCCTCTAATTCTGTAATGCTGTACAACCCTGTAGACTAAAAAAGTATTGTTCACGCATTATTAATGTTCGTGCATTCTTTTATTCTTACATTTAGTGCAGCTTCATAAGTTGCACTGTATGGATTAAGCACTATGTTGTACATTAGGAATACGCGGTAGAAAGGAAAGAAAGAGCCTTGTACCGTGACCCCTTCATTTCAACAGAGGTTGGTGACATGGAAAATAAGTCTGAGGTCCCTGATGTGCTGGTGATGACATGTGACAGGGTATGAGTAGAGACTGGGTAAAAATTATTAACATTTTAAGAATTTCACAGTCTTACTGATGTAACATGATTTTGTGTGGTTCTAAAAAGAATTTTCCATGTTTTCATTTCATTTTTTTTGTATGAACCGAATTTTGTGGTAGACTTGAGGTATACATTATGGTTACATTCCTCATCGGCAATCTCTACCTGAACATAATATGTCTTCATTCTTACTTTTTTTCCCACTGCCCTGCCTTTCCTCAACCCCCTAGACCCCATCTTTACATAAGCTTTGTTCCTACTTTTTTTTTTTCATTTTTACCATCAAATTTTTTCTTTCACTTCTTTGCTTTCTCCTGGCCCATTTACTCCCCTTTCCCTTTGAACATTTTCTTCCTACTTCACAATACCTATCATATATTCTAGACCTCATTTATACCTTCAGTCTCTCACCCTAAAGAAAGAATATATTTACACGTCTGTGTTCTATTTATTTCACATATGAGTATGGCCTCAGGGTGCAAACTAGCTACAAAACTGGAAAAAGGAAAGCTACGATGTGCATAAGTCCAAATGAAGAGGGGCGAGTATTCTGAATGGCAAACATACAGGGCGGCGGGGGGGACGGGTGGGGAGAGGGCAGGGACAGACTAGGCAGGAAGCGGAAAAGAGTCTCCAGTAGTCAAGACAGAGCTGGCCGCTGGAGGCTTTCGACCTTTCTCAGCATCGTTCAGGGACTGAAGCCTCGGAAAAGCAGACTGGTATTTTGTCCTGTTACTTCAGGGTGCGCCTGCGGGGAGCCATACTCTCAGAGATCGCTTAGGTCCCTGCCCCTGAGCCATTAACACTGAACCTGGCTCACCACGAGGCTTGGTGAGCAAGGACTCCTTCGGAAGCTTCCCCGGGCTCTAGAAGCATTTCTATGCCTCGGTGGAGATTGCAGATGAAGCTTCTGGACCGGACACAAAGCAGGCTGCGATGCGGGGGAGGTTACCGCTGTGTTTCTTCCTGTATCACCCTGATGCTGGTGTGGATCTGAGCACACTCCTAAGTCTCGGAAGATCTTTGCGACCATGAGCGCCTCGCGTGACCCCAGGCTGTGGCCTGGACTAACACTACTCCAGCAATGAGAAGCGTGAGGTTATGAATGACTCCTTTTCTGATTAGAGCACAGAGCGTTAAGCAAAAGAGTTTGCTTTTGAACTTTGCACTGAATTGGCGATACCTAACCATGGGGAGCCTTAAGTTAGCCCTGCACCCCGCCAGTGCCCCAAGATGAAGCTTCTTGAGAAGAGGTCTGGTGACACGTAGAGACACACGCTCCCCATCTACTGGGCTTCCAGCTGTCTTTCCCTGGCTGGGAATCAATATCCTCGGGCGATGAGTCGGTGTCAACAACAGGCAACGGATTGTCGCTCAGCCCTCGGCATGCGCTGGCATCAGAGTGAGGCACTTTGGCGATCCTGCCGGACTTGGCATAGGAATTCCAGAAACGGTCCCTACATGGTTATTTTGCTCAGAGCCTGGAAGGACTCTTCAGTGTTTGACGTCCGGATAACCAAGGACAAACAGTCACTGTTTGAGTTGATGAGAACAGGCCACCATTTTCAGGGGCGGCACTGTGTGATGCTGAAAATCCGTTAGCTTTCCTCACGGAGGCAGCTTAGCTACCTGTGTCCTGTGAAATGGGCCTTTCCTTGGTGACAGGGCCATCACTGTGCCTACAGAAATGGCCAGCACATTCCACCTGTAAATAAATCCAATTCACAAGTTACATGTTTACAGTACTAAATTCTACAGATTATAACCCTGCCAAACACACACACACACACACACACACACACACACACACACACCCAGCTCCAAACTACAAGCTCCTCTGACTTCCTGGGCCAACACTCCCTTCTCTCTCAGTGTATACTTTTTAAATGCTGCCTAATTAAACTCTTTATTTATTCATTTTGACAAAAGTCAGCAAAACTACAAGTTTAATTTTTAGTTCTTATTTGTTTAAAATGACCCAAACTTGTACCCCCTCTGCATTTTGAGGGACTTCCTGAGTTTCCATTAAGTAACAAAAGCCACAGCAATTCTTTTTTCTTTTTTTTTTTTTCTGTGTCACCTCAAGCCCGTGGGAGAGGCTGTTATCAGAAAGAGGGCCAGGGATATAGCTCAGCCACAAAGCGCCTGCCTCATAAATACAAGGTCCAGAGTTCAGTCCCTGTTAAAAAAAAAAAAAAAAATCCTTGATAAACATGTGGAGAAATGTAACTTTTTCATTTTTAGAAGAATCTAAATTATATAATCAGTATGGAAAATCATATTCAAATTTCCAATTACCCAAAACAAAACAACAAAACAAAACAGAATTACTGTCATCTAGCAATCATCCTGCTGGGTATATGTCTAAAGGAAATATAATCAGCGTGTGGAAGAAAACTTGCCTTCCCAGTACCTAGCAGGATTATTCACACTGGGCAAGAAATGAAAACCACTTACATGTTTATCAATTGCTGAATATGTAATGAGCATGTGATACATAGGCATGATGTAATAAGACCCAGCTAAAAAAAAAAGAAGAACTTTTTGTGGCCACGCTGATGAGCTCTTGACCATTACGTTAAATTAAATAAAGCAGGCAGAGAAAAACAAGTACCATATGTGGAAACTGAAAAAGTCAGTCTTACTGGAGTTGAGGGTACAGAGGTGGTTACAGAGATGGGAACCAGGAAAGGGCTTGAGGAGAGTCCTTAGCACAAGTGTAAAGTTACAATCAGAAGAGAGTAAGACATTCTAGTGTTCTCTTAGAGGTGGGCTGACTGCAGGTTACTATCATGTGTTATATATTTCAAAAATCTAGTGTAAAGGATTTTGAATATTTTCACTTTAAACAAAATAAGTGTTTAAAGAGGTAGATATTTACCCTGATTTAATAAATGACAAAGTTTATATGCATTAAAACATCACACAGTATCCTATAAATGTGTAATTTTTATACATCTGTTGAAAGAATGGATACTAAAATTTAAAACTATGACAAAGTTCTCTCTAGAAGCATAATTTTGATGTAATATTGCATTTTTAGACAACTAACCATTCCAGGAAAAAAAAAACAGTATTTGACCTGGAATATTTCATTCTCACTATATCATTAAGACATAACTATTTATTGGTTTCTTTTGCAGATATTCATCGTATCAACATACTCTGTACATTAACATTAATATTTCAATATCTACTGTTTTAATGTAAACTTGGTGGTTATTTTAACCAAGAGAAATGTTTGATTTAAAATCTCTTACTCATTTTAATAATTAGGTAAAATGCTTCAATTTAATTATCTAATGAGAAAATGATATGATATAGGAGCCTTTAAAATTTTTCATTCTGGAATGTAATTTTTAAATTACACTTAGATATACTCAAAATTCAAGTAAATTTATTGAAACAATGTGATGCTTGAAAGTATTAAGCAATACAAACTTGCTTTACTGATGTTTTTTGATAGATAATGGTCGTTAAACATAGTTATCTGTATCTTTCAAAATATAAAAATATTTCTTGTACTTTTTCCACAACCTATTATAAAATCCTAAATAAGTCTTTCATTATAGAAATTGTGCATGTTGTTAAAGTTAACTCCGGCAACTATTTGATGCTTATTTAAATATTGAATTGCTAACATCTAGAGAAGTTGCACTAAATTATGTGGAATAAGGCAGTATGTTCACAACAGAGAGTTGTACCATTTCCTCTGCATGAAATATAGGGTTTTATATTTTAAATAAAATTATCAGAACACTAAAGGAAGTAGAAACTCTTATTATTCAAGAAGTAAGGTAGAATAAATGTGATGACTCTCATTTCAATAAAAGACAACTTTTACTCCAAATAGTGGATTCATTTTTATTAGACACTCCTTTTTTATGGTAATTACCAGTACAGTCTATGCATGAAAATCTGTACTATGGGCTAATATAAATTTCATTATTTTCTGTAGAAAAGTAAAGTGAGGTAAGTGCATCTCACATTAGACCCTGAGACAATTCATGATTTAGTTTTCTCACAATATGCTTAAGATCTACCTAAGAGTAGAGAGCTTATGAAAATTTGAAATATAGACTGTTTGGTATATTATTCGCAGGCACGTGCATTTTCCATGCCTTTAATTCTATCATAAATTTTAATTCACTTTAAAGGATTTATTTCAGGCCAATTATAAAATTCCAGTTAAAATGTTTTATGCAGATATCTGGTGCTTTCTCCAGTTCTTTCAAGATTATTTTCCATTATGGCAATTATAACCTTTTGCAAAGTCTGTTTAGCACCTATAACATAGCATACATCCTTCTTGACAGAATAAAGCAAAGCCATTTGATAAAACTCTTGGTTTAGTCATTGTTTAATTAGGTCAGCTTTTACAATTCGATATCCATCATCAAATAACTGCTCTCACCCAATAACTATCCTTCCAACTGTACCACATTTCCTGTTGTCCTTATGAGACACGTCAGCTTTTTGGTAACGGCTCCTGTATTTTCCATTCTGTTACTGGCATCGCTGCACATGGGCATCAGGAGGGAGAGAGACGTGACATGGTGGGTGAGTGGTGCGGGTTCATATAGGAGCAAAATGTTAGGCCATGATTCGTATTTTACAATGAAGATCACGTACATCCACGTAAATTCAGTGAGCAATATGGGAAGAGGTTAATGACACTAAACAACGCAATTCAACTTGTGCCTCCACAGCCACTTTGCAGGGAGGAATAGAGCATTCAGGACACACGCTAGAAACCCAGGTGGAGGACGAAAGGAGGACGTGGGGAGGCGGGATCCAAAGTCAGTGGGTTAGAAGAGCAAAACGCACAAGGCCTGAAACTTAGAGAGCGTAGCTGGTTGGGGTCAAGGTAAGTTTGTGTACACCAATAAATCTGTGAAAACACAGGGAACAATTTAAAATGCAACATTAAAGGAAAGTTAAATTACTGGATGGCTGACGTTTTTAAAGCCATAAATTAGAAAAAATCTTCCTTAAAATATTGTGACAAAAGTTATTAATCTACAGTCTTATTACACTGAGAAAATATTTAACTTAAACACATTAAAATATTTTCAGAAAAAAACATGATTTAAGAATTAAATTGCAAGAGCTACAGATGATGACATTTTAACAGGGACAATAATGAATCACATAGGAGAACTATGAGGTAATAAGAAATTTAGGAAAAACAAGTTACTCAATACGGGCACTATTTCAAAACCTGAACTAAAATTTGAGAGGCGGATGCAATCAGACATCATGCAAATTGAGAAAGAGAGGTGAATCTTCTCTTCCACCTAACTATCGACTTGGCATTTTGTGCTGGGACTTAACGTCGCGCTTCCAAGTGATTGAGTGTAAAACACACGCTAAGATTTGGTTGGTGAACTCATGACATGCAGGCTGCAGGGAGCACAGAGCGCTGGGTCTGCTCGGCACCCACGCTGCCCCAGCGGCTGAGCGTCAGGCAATATATTATAGATAGATATAGATCTATACGTATATAGATATATAGATGTACATATAGATATAGATCTATACATATATGTGTACATATATACATATGTGTGTGTGTGTGTATATATATATATATATTTTTTTTTTTATTTTTTTTTATTTTTATTTTTTTTTTTTAGACACGGTCTCGCTTTGTAGTTCAGGCTGGGTCTGAGCTCAAACATGTAGTCCAGGCAAACCTCGAACTCAGCAATTCTTCTGTCTCTGCCTCCCGAGTGCTGGGATGACAGGCGTGAGCCACCACGCCCGACACTGTGGTGTGTGGTATTGATTGCTGGTGGGCGTGAGTCTCCACACCCAGCATTGTATGTGGTTACTGAGGATTGAATTCAGGACCTTGTGCTTGCAAGGCAGGCGCCAGAACCACTGAGCTAACCCTCCGCCCACAAGTATAATACTTAAAGCAGTGTTTGCCAAGTACATTACTTAAAGCAGTGTTACTGCCTTTAATGACACACAGTTGTTTTAATTGAATTATTTATTGGTACAATTTATATATTTCTTACAATCAGACATAATATTGGGGAATTTGTACCAATATATGATACAGTCAATTCTCATTTTTGCCCATATCTCCATCCACCCACACCTCCCCACCCCCTATATATATGCTCTTTTATTTTCTTTCAGAATCATATTTATTCCTTCCCCTCATTACATTCCCACACCAAATTTCCTTCGGAAATTTCCCATTCTACAAAAACTGTCATACTTTCTAGAGCTCATTTGCTTCTACAGGTGCTCATATCATGAGAAGATCCAGTATTTGCCTATCTGTGATCTATTGATTTCACTCACTAGCGTGTCCTCCAGGTGTATCCATTTGCATATAAATGAATCAATCTTATTCTTTATGGCAGATTAATACTCCATTTTATTAAAAAAAGAAAAAACACATCTTCTTTATCCACTCTCCAGTTGATGGGCATTTTGGATTGTTTCCAAGATTGAGCTATCACGAACTGAGCTGCTATGAACAATCGTGTACATCTGTCTTTCCAATGTGATTTTTTAAAGTCTTTTGGGTATATTCTTAGCAGGGGGATAGCAGGGTCAAATGGGACCCCTAGTCCTAGTTTTCTGAGAAATCTCCACACAGATCTCCACAATGGTTACAAGTCTGCAATCCCACCAACAGGGGAGAAGGGTTCCTTTCTCTCCACAGCCTCACCAGTATTATTGGTTGATTGTGTAATAGCGGCCATTCTTGTGGAGTGAGATGAAATCTCAGTGTTGTTTTCATTAAATCCCTTTTAATTTTAGGATTTAAACATTTAACATTAACTTTCTAGACATGAATATTCTTGCTAATTAAAAGTTAGAATATATTTTATCTGTTTTTCAAGATTAAATTTTTGTATTAA
The DNA here is from genome assembly GCA_004025085.1 of Thryonomys swinderianus. Taxonomy (NCBI): domain Eukaryota; kingdom Metazoa; phylum Chordata; class Mammalia; order Rodentia; family Thryonomyidae; genus Thryonomys; species Thryonomys swinderianus. The sequence goes on from PVIC010021948.1 coordinate 26,921, forward strand.
ATTTCACCACTAAGTACACTGGCAGTTGAAAACATTGGTACAGCAGGTAAGTCATTAAAAACACTCAAAGACCAAGTGAATTTTCCAAAGTTAAACACCTACTGCTAATGCTTTGAAGATGAGACTCAAATTCTAAGCCTGTGATCTTACTTCAGTATATTAGAAATCATGTGAAAGTATTCATACTTATGCAAAATATGAATACAAAGTCTTATTCATCTACAATGGACATTCTAGAATATTCTGAACAAAATTTTAAAAGTTCATAATATATTTGTAATATACTAAAAGTTCATGGCATATTTATAAATATAGAGTGTAAAATATTCAGTAACGTTGCCAGGAGTGGTGGCTTATGCCTGTAATCCCAGCACTCGGGAGGCAGACGCAGGAGGATTGCTGAGTTTGAGGCTTGCCTGGGCTACACAGTGTGCACTCAGGGCCAGCATGAACTACAAAGTGAGACACTGTCTCAAAAAAAAAAAAAAAAAAAAAAAAAAAAAAAAAAAAAAAAAAAAAAAAAGAAAGAAAAAGAAAGAAAGAAAGAAAGAAAGAAAGAAAGAAAGAAAGAAAGAAAGAAAGAGAAAGAAGGAAGGAAGGAAAGAAAGAGAAAGCAAAAATTCAGCAATGTTGACTAATAAAAGACAGCAATGTGTTTTTACATAGATTAATATTTCATACTTGAGGATGACACACTGTAAATTCTGTTATTTGGGCATTTTTTTCCTAAAAGGTTATTGCAACCTATCTGTCTTCTTTCAAGGGTATAATAATGCCATATATGCATGGTGTTCTAAATGACAGTATAGTAAGTTTTCTTCATTTAAAATTTAAAACTAATCTTAAATACATTATAAATTGAAAAATCAAGTTTTCAAATAAGGGAGATATATTATCAAGGTGCTTATTTATACAGGTCTTCAATATTTTTAAAAATAAAATATTTAAAATTTAAATTTGCAGCACTCGGGAGGCAGAGACAGGAGGATTGCTGAGTTCGAGGCTTGCCTGGGCTACATAGTGAGCTCAGGGCCAGCCTGAACTACAAAGCGAGACCCTGTCTCAAAAAAAAAAAA
>PVIC010021949.1:0-27797 GCA_004025085.1 Thryonomys swinderianus
TCAGCAATCCTCCTGTCTCTGCCTCCCGAGTGCTGGGATTACAGGCGTGAGCCACCACGTCTGGCATTGTGGTATGCGGTGTTGATTGTTGGTGGGCGTGTCTCCACGCCCAGCATTATATGTGGTTACCGGGGATCGAACTCAGGTCCTTATGCTTGCGAGGCAGGCGCCGGAACCACTGAGCTAACCCTCCGGCCCCTAAAAATCAGTTTTGATTTATTAGTGATTTCATTAGAATTAGTGATTTCTATTAGAAATCATTTTTGAATGAAGAAAACTTATTTAATAAATATGATATGTCAACATTTAATCTCCTCAAATAATGAAAGTTCATTAACAATTTATAATCACAAAATATATAAGTTTTATAATGAGTAAATTCTTTTTACAAGTACTTTTCATTATTTAATCTGGTTTTCACATAATCCACTGAAATAGAAAGGGCATTAACATGTCCACTTGTATTGAAGCAAACTAGGGATGAGAAAGCCCATGACTTTCCAACCATTGCTGGACTACTGAAACACTTCTGAATTTCCCTGCATTTGTTATCATCAACAATGGATTGACTTTAGTAGGCTATTAACCTAATATGAGACGGAAAGAACTGTGCTTCCTTTTCATTTAATTTCTTTGAAGAAGCCAGAAAAGTCCTATATACATTGACTCCAAGGCAACAAAAGAATCACACAGCCATATGAAGCCTGTGCACATTTCTGTGCACTATATCTGTCATAACCTTCTCTTCTCCGTGAATCAGCCTAAACTCGATTAAAGTCATCATACCAAGAATAGTTAGGGAAGAGAAAGTGAAGATGACAGGAGAGTAAAACAACAATGCTCTGTGGCATTATGAACAATTCAGTGAGACAGGCTTTGTAATTCACAGATGCCATATTAAAGAGTAACACAGTCTGAAAAAATAAAGGAAAGAAAAATTAAATGAAATTATTACAGGAAAATAAAAAATAAAGACAGGATAATGACAATTTGCCAATGAGTAAATCACAGAAACTCTCATACATCAAAATAATGAACTCTTTTAAAATCCCTTTATACAAAGAAAGCATAGTTTCAAAAGATCAGAAGAATCAGTGAGAGGAGACAAGGTAGATGAGAACAGTAAAATGTTCAGTGCTTCCAGATTATAATGAAGTCTTTTTGCTCTGAGATACATAAGAGAAATTTTATAGTTATTCAAAGGATCTGCTTTGAAGGAATAGAAATGTTGGGAGTATTCATAAAGGACAAATCCACCCTTAAGTGCACAGATCTATTATGTAAAGATAATGATGGTGACAGCAATGAGGATGACAGTAAATAAAAGATCATGGGTGGTGGCATACACCTGTAATTCTAGCATTCAGGAGGCTGAGACAGGGATTATGAGTTCAATGCCAGCCTAAATTACATAGTAAGACTATCTCATGGCAAAAACAGTAACAACAAAAATAAGTAAAAGGTTCAATTTACAGAAGCATTTACAAAATCCCAGATACTGGGCATTTCAGAGACATAATCACAATGCTCTTAACAAGTTTGCAAGACAAGCAAAATTGGTTTTATTTCGACTAAAGAAAATGTAAGCTTCAAGTGGGCTCATCTAGGACATGCCTAAGGCATTAAATCTCTTATCATTTAACACAACGCAAAGTTACATGTCTGCTGCCACCATCTATATCTAATGTAAGGGCTATTTTTTTTTAAAAAGTACAAATCTTTCCTACATAGTTGGGTCTTTCACTCTTGGTCTGTTTTAGAAAGTGAGTTTCATTTTAAGGCAGGTATATTGGTGCAGAGCTGACATGTCAGTGTCAAGTTTATATACTGATAAACTATACTTCCAAGGGAACAGAAGTTACTCCTTTAATTCTCCCCACTTAATGATGATTTTTTAAATTGATAAAGTAACATTAGCTACTACTGAGGGAGCAACTTACATTAGGTTGGCATAGTGTTCAGTATTTTATATATATTACCTCAATTAATGGGGATCCAGGTCCATCTAATTACAAAGCCAGGGATCTTTCCAACTCATAATCTTGGCTCAAGCTCAGGTTTGGTTTAGTCACCATTGCCCAAAGCACTGAATTAGACTGATGCACATAAGGGATTACTGCTACAAGTAAAAAAAGAGTGTGACATAAACACACTTAATGTGATTACACTGGCAGACTGGATAAAACCCAAACTGAAAATAAGCGATAAATTTCTAGGATCATTTAAAATGCATTTAACTACTTAGCATTCTTATTGCAGCAATTTTGACTATACTTGTCCTTTGTTCTTGAAAACAGAGTACAATAGTGACAAATAACAGGTGGTAAGTTCCCCTCTTGTATAACCTATCACATACAACTGCCTTGTTGACATTTTCCTTCTAGGAGAGAGGAGACGTTATTAAGGCAGCATTTTAAAGTTAACAACTTAGCTATTATACTAATGTGTGGTTTTTCTGCAACCATTACCTTAATAAACAACTGACTGTCCTGTATGTGGTTATTAATAATAAACACTGGAGGACATTGGAGGAAGATAAAAAAATTAATAAGAGAGCTTCTAACCTCAAGTAGCTTATAGTTCACAGGAGACAAAGCCATGTATAAAAAGATATGTGATATGCAGAAAATGTATTTGTATCTTTCCTAACAAATTTGAGGTACTTGAAAGCTCAGACCAAGGACTTTGATATTGGCAGAAAACAGGGACAGCAGGAAGGTGACTTTGTAATAACTCATATTCTCACAAATTCATGGATGGCAGAACAGGTTATATAGAGATGAGGACTTTCCAATACTCACTGTATATGAAGTTCACACTGAACAAAACATTAGTGAGCATTCACTATCTGCCAAGTACTGTGTGTAAGGACTGAAGATCAAACTGGAGACTGGATAAAGAAGATGTGTTTTTTTTTTAATAAAATGGAGTTTTACTGTGCCATAAAGAAGGACAACTCTCATTCATTTATGTGCAAGTGGATACACCTTGAGGACACACTAAGTGAAATAAATAGATCACAGATATGTAAATACTGTATCTTTTCTCTGGTATGAGAGCCTTTAGATGTAAATGAGTTCTAGAATGTATGAAAGATTTTGTGAAATAGGAAATAGTCAAAGGGAACGTGGTAGGGGAAAGTAAAGAAGGGAAAGAATAAATATGATTTGGAAATAAAAAGAGAGAACATGTACATGGGGGTAGGGAATTGTGGGGTGGGGATATGGGTAATGGATAAGGGATATGGGTAAAAATGAGAATTAACTTGTGCCATATACTGGTACAAATTCCCCAGTGTTGAGTGTGATTGTGAGCTATATATAAAATGTACCAATAAAGAATTCAATTTTTAAAAAAGTGACAACTTTTTTCAGGATGGAATATGCTCTTATCAGTGTGAAGCTAGGTTCCCTAGATTTTGTCAGAGGCTGAACTTCAGAAAGGTCATGCTATTATGATATGAAAAAATAAATACAGGTATAAATATTGTTAATCTCTCCTGGTTGAGACTTTCCAGCTAGACAGGACCTTGGAAATAATCCAGAGTCAGCTCTCATTTTATAAATAAGATCTTACTGGTGTTAGGTCACATAGGCAACTGGAGGCAGAGTCTTATACCTGGTTCATCCTAATAGGTGGGAAAGGAGATAAAGCCTTACCTCAGTGTATCATTCTGATACTATTATGAAAGGTGACTACATATTATAGGAGTACACACAACTAGATCATCAGTCAAAAATCAGGAACATTTTTGTTGTAAGAACCACTGCAACACATAGTCATAGACACATCTGGCCAAATATTTTTAGAGTCTCAACATATTTTGAAACATCCTCCACAATATTAATTAAGTTTGCTAAATGCCAAATGCTAAGCTTAAAAATTAGAGCCAAAAAGTGAGAATTCTCAGAACTTAAAAAGTTCTTCTCAGTATATAGGAGAAACATGTAAATGAGCAATATAATTGCTAAAAAGCCATGACAAGAGAAAGAATAATTCCAATTGTTTTGGAAATTCACTTCAAACTTTGTATGACCTGTCATACACTAAATCATTTCATGAGACATGAAATGATTTTAAATATCTCCAGAAATAATCAAATTTAAATTTTACCAAAAAAGAGCAAATGAGTTCTTTTAAAATTATTTATTACCATTTATAGTATATAATGATTATGTTCATTATAGGGGGTAGGTACAAGCACCCAAAACGTCTTAATTCTTTTTATTTCCCTTTCATCCTCTTTCTTCCCTCTCCCTTCTCTAAAGATCCATCTCCCAATTTTTGGAGATTTATTTCCCTGTTCCCTATTGTTTAGCTAATTTTTGGTTCTTTCCATTATTAATACTTTGGGTTTGCCATATAAAAGAAGCAATACAATATTTAAGTTCTGTGTCTGACTAATTTTACTGAGAATTATGGTGCATCCATTTTACTATAACTCAAATTTACCCACCTGTATGGCAAAGTAGTATTCCACTGTACAAATACATTTTCTTTATATACTTATCAGTTTATGGACATATATGCTGCTTCCAAATTTAGCTATTGTGAATCGTGCTATTATAAACATGGATATGTATGTATCACTGTAATATGATGTCTCTAACTCTTCTGGGAAGGTACCTAGTAGGGTCAAATGAAATTTCTAGTTTTAAATTTTTCAGGAAACTCCATACTGATTTCCATAGCACTTGTACTAGTTTACATTCTCACTAACAGTGTAGATGACAGCCTTTCTCGCACAGCCTCACAAGCCTTTCTTACTGTTTTTTTGTTCTTTTTTGGGCAAGGTCTTACTATGAATTCCAGGTCGGTCTTGAACTCACTCATGCTGATTATCCTCCTGCCTCTGCTTCCTGAGTGCTAGGATTTTAGGTATGCACTACCAATTGAGCTTCTTTGGCCTTTTCCAATGACCATTTTCTGTAGAGTACTGGGGAACCTCAGTGTTGCTAAAACTCATAGTTCTCTGATGACCACTGATGTTGAGCATTTTTTCATATATTTATTGGTAATTTGTACTACTTCTTCTAAGAAGTGTTTATGCATTGCAGTGGCCCATTTTTTGACTGGGTCTTTTATTTTAGGGAATCTGATTTTTTTGGAGATCTTTATATATTCTAGGTATTAGTCCTCTGCCTGAGGAGTAGGTGGCAAATCTTTTCCCCCATTCTGTAAGTTGTCCCTTCAATTTGGTGGTTGTTTCCTGTGCTGAGCAGAAACTTTTTAATTTGTCAGAAATGTCATTTATTGATTCTTGATGTTACTGCTTGTGCATTTCAGGTTTTGTTCAGAAAGTATTTGGGTGTACCTATGTCTTCAAGTGTTTTACTAACTTTATCTTCCAGTACTTTTTCTATCTTAGTATCTAAGTGTTTCTGTCTTAATATCTAAGGCTCTGATCCACTTTGATTCTATTTTGGTGCATGATAATACATGTAAGTCTAGATTTAATCTTCTGTATGTATATAACCAGTTTCCTAATAGTACTTATTAAAGGGTTATCTTTTTTACAGAATATACATTCAGTCCCTTTGTCAAAGATCAGATGACTTAATATACCTGAGATTCTTTCGGTGTTTTCTATTCTGTTCCACTGATCCACATGTTTTGGGCAGGACTATGGTCTTTAAAAATTTTTTTTGCCCACTTAAACTTTAAAATATAGCTTGAAATCTAGAACTGTGATATCTCCTATTTAGTTTTTGTTGGAACTGCCTTTATTATTCTGGTCTCTCCTAGTTCCATCTAAATTTTAGGATTTTTTTTCTTTAGTTTTGTAAGCAATGCTATTGGTATTTTGATTAAATCTTAAATCTATGTGTCAGTTTTGTTATGAGGGTCATTTTGACAATATTGGTTCTGGTTATCCAGTATATCTTTGCATTTTTTGATGTTCTCATTGATCTAAGTATACTGTAGTTTCCATCTTTTAAATCCTTGGTTACATTAATGACTACATATTTAATTTTTCTCAAAGCTACAGTGAATGGTGTCCTAATTTCTTTCTTCATGAGTTCATTATCGGGTGTACAAGAACGCAACTGATTTTTTGTATTGATTTTTTTTTTATCCTGCTACATTGCTGAATTTACAGTTCTGGGAGTTTTTTGGTGGCATTTTTGGGTCTTCTATGTATAGGTTCATATCACATGAACATAATGATAGTTTGACTTTTCCTTTTCTATGTCTTTTGTTTCTCTTGCCTGACTGCTCTGGCTAACATCTCTATTATGATATTGAACAGGAAGAGTGAGAGTGGACATCGTGGTCTTGCTCTTGATTTTAGAGGGAAAGCACTCAGTTCTTTCCCATTTAATTTGATGTTGAAAGAGGGTTTGTCATACATGGCTCTGTCAGATTAAGATAAGGTTCTTCTATAATTATTTGTTTTGTATGACTGGATATTGGGTTTTGTCAAAGGCTTTTTCTACCTATATTGAGATGACTATGTGATTTCTGTTCTTGTGTCCATTTATGTGGTGTATTACAGGCATTCTTTGTTTAACAACCAATTTTTGTTACTGCACAAGGTTGTTCAGTCAGTTGCTAAATGCAGAATTATATATAGTATATACATTACAATATTCAGATCAAAGAAATGGTCAAGGGAAACTCCAATGTGATGATATTGCTTTTATTTGTATAATTCTAACATAAAGAACTGTAATGCATAACAGAACATAAAGTTATAGTACTGTGGTACTATAGTACAAGCAGAAGAATTACAGTACTATGTATGAAAAGTATACTATATAAAAAAAGACATCAAGGTTTTATAAATAAGATCTAAAGAACTACAAAAAGTAAGGAGGGGTGGGGATTTGGCTCAATGGGCTGCCACCTGCCTTGTAAGTGCAAGATCATAAGTTCAGTCCCCTATACTGCAAAAAACAGAAAACACAAACAAAAAAAACCCCAAATGAATGTAAGTCTGAGAGGCCAGCTGTTAAGTCTAAACAGTCTGTTTCAGTTGTCTGAACAATTGTTAAATAGGTAGGTCATTAAATAAGGACCACCTGTGCGTTTATTTTTCTTTTTTTGAGACAAGGTCTTATTTGTTGTTCAGGCTGACCCGGAATTCACTATGTAGCCCAGGCTAGCCTTGAACTCATGGTGATCTTCCTGCCTCTGCTCTCAAGGTGCTGAGATTATAAGTGTGAGCCACCATACCCAGTTGTACATTTATTTTTCTACACTAAACCATCCTTGTAAGTACACAATGAACCTACTTGGTCAAGATTTTCCATATTTCAGCAATTTCCATGGTAATTTTGCCTTTTTCATTTTAGGTGCATCAGTATGGGTCTTTTCCTGCCTTCTATTGAAGAGACTGACTAAAGGTTTGCCTAAACTTATTCTTTCAGAGAACCAGCACTTTAATTCATTAATTCTTGTATTTCTTTGTCTAAATTTCATTCATTTCTGCTTTGAGGTTTATAATTTCCTTCTTTGTACTGGGTTTGGATTGAGGATGTTTTTAAATATCTAGAATTTTGAAATATGTCATTATTCAGTTTTGCTAATGTGGTCATTTACTGCAATAAACTCTTAGAACTCACGTTCTGGTATGTTGGGATAGCATTATTATTGTTTGATTCTAGGAATTGCTTAATTTCTTACTTGATTTATTCTATGGCCCACTGATTACTCAGAAATGTGTTACTCAATGTGCTGATGTTTGCAAAATTTGTTTCTTTTAGCATGGATTTTTTTTTCAATTGAATTCTTTATTGGTACCTTCTATTTACATTTCACAATCACACTCAACATTGGAGATTTTGTACCAGTATATGATAGAAGTTTATTTTCATTTTTACCCATATCCCTATCTACCCACAACCCCCTACCCCTTAAAAACATGCAATTTCTTTTTCTTTCTAAATCATATTTATTCCTTCCCCTCATTATATTCCCCCACTACCTTCCCTTTGAATATTTCCTATTTCACAAAATCTATCATACATTCTAAATCTCATTTACATCTAAACGTTCTCATACCAGAGAAAAGATACAGTATTTACATATCTGTGATCTATTTATTTCACTTATTAGTCTGTCCTCATGGTGTATCCATTTGCACATATATGAATGAAGCATATCATTCTTTATGCAGAGTAATACCCCATTTTATAAAAAAAGCCACATCTTCTTTACCCAGTCTCCAGTTGATGGGCATCTGGGTTGTTTCCAAGATTAGGCTATCACTAACGGGGCTGCTATGAACATGGGTGTACATATGACTTTACAATATGATTCTTTTAATTCCTTTGGGTATATTCCTAGCAGGGGAATGGCAGGGTCAAATGGGACCTCTAATCCTAGTTTTCTGAGGAATCTCCACACTCATCTCCACAATGGTTGTACAAGTCTACAATCCCACCAACAGTGGAGAAGGGTTCCTTTCTCCCTGAAGCCTCACCAGCATTAAACATTAAAACAAAAACAATAAACCTGCTGCAAAACAGGTTAGATAAAACTCTTGGAGACATTGTCTTAGGTAGAGACTTTATGAACAAAATCTCTATAGCACAAGAACTAGCAGAAAGAACCAACAAATGGGCTCTCATCCTACTAAACAGCTTCTGCATAGCAAAAGAAACTACTGGCACCACTAAAAGACAACCAACAACATGAGGAAAAAAAATCTTTACTAGCTGTTTGTCAGACAAAGGGCTACTATCTAGCATATATAAAGAACTTAAACAAATCAGTCCTCCCAAGTTTAAAGACCCATTTCAAAAATGGGCATCTGAAATGAAGACATTTCTCAGGGGCAGAAGTCAAAACAGCCAAGAAGCATATGAAAAAATGTTCAACATGACTGGTCATTCAAGAGGTGCAGATGAAAACAACACTGAGATTTCATCTCACTCCACAAAGAATAACTGCTATTGTGAAATCAACTGGCATGGATTTTTTTTATTTATTTATTTTTTCGAGACAGGGTCTCACTTTAGTCCAGGCTGGCCCTGAGCTCACTATGTAGCCCAGGCAAGCCTTGAATTCAGCAATCCTTTCTCTGCCTCCCGAGTGCTGGGATTGCAGGTGTGAGCCACCATGCCCAGCACTGTGGTATGTGGTGTTGATTGCTGGTAGGCGTGAGTCACCACGCCCAACATTGTGTGTGGTTACCAGGGATCGAACTCACGACCTTGCGCTTGCAGGCACCAGAACCACTGAGCTAAATCTCCGGCCCCGCATGGACTTTTAATATTCATATGACCTGATATCATAAATGGAATAACTTTGATTCTTTCACCTTTATTAACATGCATGTATGTATGTATGCATGTATGTATTTGGAGACAGGTTCTTGTCAAGTGGTTTGGTCTGGCCTTGAACTCACTATGTAGTCCAAGCTGGCTTTGAATTCAGGGTGATTCTCCTGCCTCGGCTTTCTTAGTGCCAGGATTACAGGGATGTTCCATCATGACCAATGGCTAGTATGTGTTATATTTGGAGAAAGTTTCTTGTGCTGCTGAAAAGAATGCTTTCTCTTATAGAATACAATGTTTCACAGATGGGATAATTGAGCTGTGATATTTCTTGTTGATTTTTTCATAGTTGATCTACTTGTGAAAACAGGGTATTGACTGATTCTGCTGGTGTTTATCTTTTATATTTAGTAGTGTTTATGAAGTTGGTATTTGGTGTAAAAATATTTACAACTGTTATCTTTTCCTTTTAAGTTGTTTCCTAAACTAGGTTATTGACTTTCCTTTTCTGTTTTAGCTTGAAGTTTACTTTGAGATTAAAGTTGTTACTTCATGTTGCTTTGGGGTCCTAGTACATGGAATAGTGTTTTCTAACCTTTGATTTTTTTAATTATAAATTTCTTTTTGGATTGGATGAGTCTCCAGAAGGCAACTATTTCTTGGGTTTTGTTTTTTGATGCAGTCTTCCGATTGGCATCTTTTCAATGGAGAGTTGAAGCCATTCATATTGAGAGATGTTAGCAAAGGATTTGTCACTGCAGTATCTATCATCAATTCCTCTATTTTCTCCTTTTGTTTAATTTGCTTGATGTGCCCACTCCATCTAGACTTTGGGAATTTTTGGTTTATCTCTTTCTCACACATCTTTGAGAGCATTTTGGAGAGTGAATTTATGGTCATAATTTTCTTAAAGCATTCTTTGGACATGAATTTTCTAAAGATTATTTTGCTGAATATGATAGTCTGAGTTGAAAGTTGTTATTTAGGACTTCACTCCAAACTCACTTGGCCATTAAAGTTTGTGTTGAAAAATCTGCTTTACCTTTATAAGTGATGTTTTGCTTTTTCTGTGATTGCTTTTAAAATTCTGTCCTTGTGTTGGATTTCTAAGGTTTCTATGATGTGTCATGTGGAGTTTCTTTTCTTTTTGGAACTAAGGCTTTCTACTATGCCTCACTTTGCTGTATGGTAAGTTTTCTCTATCCTGGAAAGTATTCTGCTATGATTTGTATAAACAGATATTTTATTACATGCCCACTGTCCTTCAATTTCTCTCTAAGTCCAACTAATCTTACTTTAGTTTTTGTATCATCTAGTACCTGTTGGATCATCTTCCTTTGCTCTTTCATTTCTTTTATGGTCTTGTGTATATGGTCTTATGTATCATTCTTGTTTTCAGTTTGAACACTCTCCACTCTCTCCTTACATTAGTCACTTGTGTTGCTCAAATATTCAATGGAGCTTTTCATCCTTGGGATTTGATACCTTTTGAAGGACACTATTTCTCTGGCAAATTTGTCATTCATGTTTTGAATGGCTTTGATTAGTTCTTTAATTTTTACCTGTGTCTTCTTTAAATTTAGTAGTTTATTAATTCTACTATCTGTTTTAATCTATTATCTTTAAACTTGACATGTTGTTTTTTGCTTCTTGTTTCATCATTTTGTACAATTTGGCTATTTGGTGCTTGATTTCCTCTCCAGTGATGCCCCTTTGATCTGCTTTCTAGAGTGTTTGGAATTTTTGGAGTCATTCTTTTTATTAGTGTGTGTGTGTAACTGTGCATTGGGTGTTACAGACAGTGAAGAAACTTTGTTAGTATTAAAATGTCTTTAGTAAGATTCTGTTTTTCAGTGACACAATCTTGGCTTTATTTGTCAAGCAACACTATTTACTATTTGAACCTATTTAGTTTGAGTGGGTTAGTCTCAGTCACTGTGTTATAATGAGAGAATTTGTACTGGTTATAACAGCATCAATAGATCTAATCATATACATCAATCATGAACATTGAAACTTCTTTTGATAGTTTCACCTTTTTATCAATGCCCCTTACAGACTATGCAATTTGTGGATGTGGAGGATGGGAGGGGGAGGAGAAAGAGGAAAAAGAAAGGGAATAATTCAATAAGAGAGAGAAGAGATATGTTATTGGATGACAAATAGGAAGACGGAATCTAGTAGAATTAATTTTAAAGCTGGAGTAAGGGGGCAGTTTGAGAGAGTATTTGCAGAGGCAGGAAGAAGAACACAGAGAAAAGGAACCATAGACACAGACTGAGTGAGGTTGTGAGACCATCAGAACCTCTTAATATGTTTGTAGTTAGTTTTGTTTGGATTTTCTAAGCGCAATTTCATTGAGGGTTACACTAACATACCACTAAATGGTACTATTTAAGTCAAAACAATGGTTGATACTTATTATTTTTTGTACTGCACAAGTATCTATTAGATGTATATTATGAAAGGTAGAGAATAGGAGAAAAATGATGAGGTAAGAAAATGAAGAAGAAAAAGAAAAATAGTATGAGAAAAGTAATAAAATAAAGAGATGAAAATAGAGAGCAGGAAAAAGGAGGCCTCAAAGAATAAAACAAATTAAAATTTGAAATATACTAAACATCTGGTTCTACTTCAAATTTCACAAGAGGCCTTGCATTCCTGCTCGCTGGACTGCTAGGCAGTTGTTTCCATGTCTCCCCCTCCACAGGTTTCCATTACCTAGCATAACATCAGAAGCCCTTCATCTGGTCTATTCTTTTGTTTGCAGTCATCTGTCTTTTTCTCAATGAAGCTAGGAGGAGATAGAAGAATCTAGACAGACAGGACACATATCCATAACTTAAACTAAAAGTCAGGGCTTAAGTGTCTACTACAGTGTCTTTTGTACATGTTTGAGATCAGTGTAACTGTTGAACAAAAGGTAGATGAGACCATCATTTTATCTGAGATGCATGCATTCTTCACATACTCTTCTTCAGTGAGATTACCTGATGAGCATCTCCTACCCACAATTCAACTGCTTCCTATGAGCTCAGGAACTATCTATACAATCAACTAATTTAGACTTTTATAAAACTCAGAATTAGTCATCATGTGCCTGAAAACATTAGCATACAGTGAACACATGACTGACAAATCATTCTTTTTTACTGGTATCTTTATAATGCCTGTGATAACAATACTTCTTCTAATATAAAAAATAAGAATAAAATCTGCTTGAGGTGAGCACAAGTCAGATGAGCAATATACTGGCAGTATTGCCAGTTAAAAAAGACCACTAGATATTAATAAATACCTTTTAGACAGAGGAGGAATAATTAGGAATGCTAAAGTAAAATCTTAAAAGTTTTCAATAGGAAAAAATGACTTCAAATTCCAAACTTAAAGAGCTATAGAATTCCAGAGTTAGAAGAATTCTTAAATCATTTATTTCAGTTTTAAATAAAGAAATGGAGGATGACAAACATTAAGTGTCTGTTGCACAACTAATAAAAGAGTAGGGAAGGTACCACTCATTTTATATATTTAACTGTATTATAATAAGTTGTATTTCCTGTTTCTTTCATAAATTTTCCAATTAACTAAAGAGACACATCCTTAAATCTAAAATGACATAAAATTAAAAAAGACTGAGAAATATTTTGCTTACCAGTATATGCTCCATGATATGTATTATCAACAAAACTAAGTTGATATTAGTAGTGGGAATTATAAAAAATATTCCCAAATTATAAAATAAGTGCCTTACTTTTCAAAGGGTAACAGCTTTAGAAGGGTATGTATGAATTAGTTAAAGAACTAAAAAGGCAACTTTACTATAATGTCAAGTTACCATGTTTTAAATAATTTTGAATAGAATTATTTTTAGAATGCAATCTATACCTTGAAACAAAGGATACTGCTTGACATGTTCAGTTAGTATCTGAACACCTGTATCAGATTGTAGCTGATATACTGCAAAATATTCTATCAATCTAAGATCTTATAAATCATTCATAAAAACAAATCTGCAGAGCATATTGGGAAGCAGTCCTCAGACTATATCCCTTTACTCAACGTCTCTGGAGTAGCTTTTATCCTTTTATTAAATGATGTGGAGATCTATCAGTAAGTTAGTTTTACTGACTAGGGGAAAAGAGGAAGGAAAGACTATAAGAAGTACTACTACTAAAGGAAGAGTCAAGGAGAGAATATCTATAGTACCTGGCCTCAGAGATATAGTTCAAAGAGTAGTAAAAGCATAAGCTTCAAATTTAGATCCAGATTTTAAACACCAGTTCTATCGCTAGTCAGATGAACTTAGACAAGAGCCTCTGGGCCTCAATTTCATAATCTACAAAATGGAGTCATATTGTCTACCTTAACATATTGCAGAAGCAATGTCCAGTACAATAGAGGTTCTTGACATAAAAAAAGAATATAAAAGCTATTATTGTTTTGTTGAAGAAAAAGTTTGGCATATGAATTACACTTAAGACTACAATAAAATTGTGAGGTATGTCCCTCTTTTTTCATACAAAAATGCCCCAAAAGGCTCTATATTACCATGGCTAGTCATATACAATTTCTGCCTTATAATAATGATGAAGAGTGTTCTATGCAGAATGGTCTATTTGCAGCAGCGATTCATTGCACAGATAGAAAAAATTGCTGACATGTTGAGAAGATATTTTCCCGTAAAAGGTTGAAGTCCTTAAGCAGCAAAAAACACCAACGTCCATCATCTTTAAGCCCTATTGATTTCTGGTGAAGATTTAAAAGGCTGTTTACTTATTTCCCATCATTTCTGTCAGAGCTGTAACAGTTCTCTTCCCACTGAATAAACCTCTCATGATCCTCCTGGTGATTAAGGTCAGACAAAATGTCAAACTCCTAATGCTAAGTGCTTTCACATTAAAAATTCATATCAAATCACCAAGTAAAATCCAAACAAGAAGTCAGACATGTAAACAGTTCAAAAAGGGGGGGAGGTTTGCAGTGACCATTACAGAATACAGGAGCACTGCAGATGTGGAGGGTAAGAAAAAGGCCTGTCGGCAGGTCAGAACATTTCTCCCTTACTCCTGCATCTTCACTGTCATTTCCTGTTTCAAATTTGTAGGCCATGCTGGATTCAGGGAGAGGTGGGATGGGGAAGAAAATGTCACCTGTGTCATTCCAAATCAGTAGTAGTCATTTGGTTCTACATTTTCAGCATGATCTTTGGTTTTAAAAGTTGGAGGTGTGTGGGGGTGGAGGAAGGTCCATTTGCCCAGTATGCGAATTAAACACTACTAAGCCTTCTTATGAACATTATAAGCTACATAGAGTAAAAACTGTTAATATGATCTGGTCTTCTCTTCATCAGTACTTTCTTTCACCAATCCTTTCACTCTTTCTCAAGTAGATTCTCGAGAGATAGCATTCCCTAAAAGGCTAAGACTTCCATCTTCCTAACTACAAATTCAGTGGAAAGAGTTTCTCTTTCTGAACAGATTCAACTTAATTCAGAACTTAAATCTCATTGATATAGTAATCATGACAGTATAGTACTGGCTCAAGGACAGGCATGTAGGTCAGTCAATAGAATTCAGAGTCCAAAAAATAAGCCTTCACATTTAGTTTTTAAAAATTATTATTAGTATCATCTTGGGGAACTGGTACACATACATTCCACATCTTAATCATTTTTATTTTCCCTTCCCCTCTCTGCCTACCCTCCATCTCCAAGCTCCCTATTCCAGAGTTCACTTTCTTGTTCTTATCACCTATCTTTTATTTGGTGGGTTTTTTTGTTTGTTTGCTTGTTTTTGAGACAGGGTCTTGCTTTGTAGTTCAGGCTGGACTTGAGCTCGCCATGTAGCCCAGGCTAGCCTCAAACTCAGCAATCCTCCTGCCTCTCCTCCCGAGTGCTGGGATTGCAGGCATGAGCCACCATGCCTGGCATTTATTTTGTTTTTAAAATTATTTAATTTTGGGTTTCAAATGTAAGAAACCCCATGATATTCAACTTTCCATGTCTGTTGTATTTCATTTAACATTATGATCTTAAGGTGCAACTATTTTCCTGAGAACTAGTTAACTTTATCCTTTTTTATGCAAAGTAGTACTTCATTGTATATATACACAATTTTAGACATTCATTTGCTGATGGACCTATAGGTCTCTTGAAAATTGCTAAAACTAATTGTACTGAAGGACAGATTATTCTAAATATACTAAAAAGCCATTGAATGAAACAGTTTAAGTGATGGAATTATAGAGTGTATCAATGATATATCAATAATGCTGTATAAAATACAAAGTGCCTCAAAAAGCAAAATGATATAGATAGCAGTTTATTTGCTGCACCACTACTTGTAATGATAAAGTATTTGAAATAGCCCCAGTACCAATAACTGGACTACAGTGGATATGCACCCAAGTATAAAACTAACTTTAAAAATTATAAAATATTTCCTGTAACTATATTATTGATGGTAAAGTTAATATTATCCTAAAATTATAGGACAGATATTTTGTGGTAGAGTAATGAGTAATTTGACCCTGCTATTCCCCTGTTAGGAATATAGTTGAAGGAATTAAAAGAATCATATTGTGAAGACATATGTACACCCATGTTCATAGCAGCTCAGTTTGTGATCTCCCAGTCTTGGAAACAACCCAGATGTCCATCAACTGGAGACTGGATAAAGAAGATTTTTTAAAAAATAAAATGAAGCATTACTCTGCCATAAAGAATGACAAGTTTCAGTCATTTATGTGCTAATGGACACACCTTAAGGACACACTAGTAAGTGAAATAAATAGATCACAGATATGTAAATACTATATGCTTCTCTAGTACGAGAACCTGTAGATGTAAATGAGTTCTAGAATGTATGACAGATTTTGTGAAATAGGAAATATTCAAAGGGAACGTGATAGGGGAAAGTAATGAGGGGAAATAATAAATATAACTTGAAAAGAAAAAGAAAGCACATGTATATAGGAGTTGGGGGTTGTGGGGTGGGTAGGGATATGGGTAAAAAGGAGAATTAACTCATGTTATATACTGGTACAAATTCCCCCAATGTTGAGTGTGACTGTGAGCTGTATATAAAACGTATCAGTAAAGAATTCAAATTTAAAAATAAGTAATTATATTGGTTTAACAAGAAGGATTTTGGCCTCTGAAGAATAAATGATGAAAGAATCCTGAGGTTCAGTAAATACTCTAAAGCGATGAATTTCTATTGGATTTTTATCTATATAATTTTTATGTTGATTTTACCTGCTAAACAAATACCTATATCTCAGCTCTCTCCACTGAAAAGGGCTAGGAATAAGGACTACCTCAGCAATAATTAAGAAGTCTTGCAGTCTTTGACTGGCATCTATAAATACTATTTTCCACTCAAAGGAATAGTGCTTCTGGAAGAATTAACTGAATCCAGAATTGGCTGTAGCAGGAAAAATCTAAGGTAAGCTTAGACTGTTATCCTAGATATTGAGGAAACTATCAAAGACAAAGTTTGTAACAAAAAGATTTAGGAGAGCCAAACTTGAAGTTGAACTCAACTTAAAGAAACTTCCAAGTGCTGAAAAGGGGAAAAGTGAGTATCAATATTAACTTAAAAGATGTTTAAACCCATATGTTCATAATGATACTAAAGAAAACCTCATTCAAAAGCTATCAGGGAAATTTGATCTAATCTGACTATGCCAGTTTTACCTTAGAGTAAGTAAGTAGTTGAACAGGCAAACTTTTTTTATGAACATATCTAAAGAATAACTGAAGAAAGAATGGGAATTAGAATATTGTAATTTTTGTAATCCTTAATCAAATACTTAGTCTAGGCTATGATTATCAGTGGTTGCTAATATGAAAAATGGGGCTAGAGCCAGACATCATGTAGTACGGAAAACAAGTTATAACCTAATTTATGATGCAAACTTGGCCCCCCCCCAAAGCCCGAGGTGTAATATATTCATACTTCACTTAACAATGGGGAAAATCCTCTAAGAAATGCATTTTTAGTTGTGTTGGTTAATTTTTTTTTTTTTTTTTTTTTTGTGAGACAGGGTCTCACTTTGTAGTTCAGACTGGCCCTCGGCTTACTATGTAGCCCAGGCAAGCCTCGAACTCAGCATTCCTCCGGTCTCTGCCTCCCGAGTGCTGGGATTACAGGCATGAGCCACCACGCCCGGCACTGTGGTATGTGGTGCTGATTGCTGGTTGATTGTTGGTGGGTGTGAGTCACCACACCCAGCATTGTTGTATGTGGTTACCAGGATCGAACCCAGGACCCTTGCGCTTGCGAGGCAGGCACTGGAACCTCTGAGCTAAATGTCCGGCCCTGTGTTGGTTAACTTTTAGCCATACCATTCAAGTTGAAATTTACAAAAGTGGTCAATCAAAAGGTTGCTGAAGTAGCTATGCTTGTCATTTACCCATTGGTTAGTCACAGTTTGCCCATTTCTTTCAAATCTTATTGGTAGCCCCCTCTTTCAGACCCGCATCACCATGTGGCTTTGCTCCATGAAAGCCCTCTAAAAAGTGAGGTAGGAGGGTTACCCACTTTCCAGGACCCACTTCTGTCTCTCTTAAGGCAGAAGCTTTCTCTCTTAATAAAATTTCCTACTCAAAAAAAAAAAAAAAAGAAAAAAAAAGAAATTTACAAAAGTGGAAAACATGAGATCTTTATTTGAAACATCAGGGTTTCAGATTTCTTTTAAAATGTTAATACTAGTAAAAAAATTCTTTTACCTCCTGAGTCTGCTTGAAAATTGGTCCTTGGGGTAGAAATTAAGCACTGAAGTCTTCTCTACCTCCTCTAAACTGTCCAGCAGTGGTCATGAATTTTTTGGTATTCCTTCAGGAATTCAATGTCATAAGTTAGGCACCACATATTTTTAAAATAAAATGCCACCCGAATTCATTTCTTAGATAGTTTTATAACATTTACCCATGTGTCCATACCCCACTAGCCTGTCTGCTCCTGGAAAGCTGGCAGTATAGGACTATCCCCATGTTTAAAGACATAAATCACACTAAAGCCTCCACTAACATGAAGCAAAAAATAATTTATAGGTGAACTTTATGGACCAAATGGATAATCTTGCTTAGACATAATCTCATCAACCATATTTTCAAGTGATAGTATAGTCACTAATAAGATCAAAACCAAGGATAGAAAACAATTTATACAAATAACAAGAAAGACTTGGATGGCATATTTGGCAGTGAAAGTCACAAAAAATCTCCTGGTGTACACCAACAATTATTCTAATATTATTTTTACAATACTCAGACACCTGGCTCTAAAATGGGCTTGAGTGTCTTCTAGTGGTCTCTAACCTCATCTGGGTCCTCACAAATACTTGCCATCTTCACTTCTTAATTCTTATTTTTTTTTTGTTGACTTTCCCAGGGTTGATGCCCTAAACTTCCCCCACTTTCTCCATGCTCTCATTCCAACTTGATGTCCTTTGTTTTCAAGGGAGAACTGCCTCTCACTTGGCTAACAGGACCAGGGCTGACTTTCTCTACTTCTCTCTTTCTGCTCTTATTTTCCTCTATCACCTATTGGAAAGGAAAACAAATAAATATCTTTCTGGATGGCATTACTTTCCTCACAAACTACTGCCTTTTTTCTCTTCTTTCTCAAACAGCAAGCAGTCTGCACTGAACCTGAGGCCCAGCATTAGATACTGCCAAGAGATTTATAAGAAAGCAAGCCATCCTATAGTGGAGCTCAGTCTGAATGGGGAAACAGACATTAATGAAACAATTACAATGAATATTTTACAGTTTTCAAGTGTATTTTCTTGCTGTTTCAACACGCTCACAAACATGCAGTGAGTACCTTCCTTTCAAGACAACCACAAGTACCAGTGTGACAGAGCAAGCCCTACTGTAAGTTTCTCTTCCTATCCACTCCTGATCTAATAATGTTTAAAATACTGTACTGGTGAATTTCTCTTGGGCCTTTTCTTGTGTATTCCTCCATTCTGATTTCTTGCAAAGGCACCTGTTCTCAATTTATCTCTCTGTTCACTGAGTGGGTTGTCCCTTCTTGGCATGTAATGGCTCTGTTCCTCTAAGACCTATAAGTATAACAAACTTTTCCCTGTGCTTACACTGTGTTCTTTTGTAATTGCACCTGCTTGACTATCTCATAAGAAAACACAAAATACATATAATGTTATCTGATGTCTGTATCCACTTAAGTCAAGGAATCTCTTCGCAGGAGGACTTTACCTCATTTTCAGGATTCTGAAAATTGAAGTTTTGGGATACTACATTCTCAGCTTCACACAAGCTCTTCTTTCAGCTTCGTCAGAGGACACAAGATTATCCTGATTCTTTGAAGCCATTACTCAAGGCATTCCTTAATAACTAGTGAAAAGAAAACTTTGTATCTTTTCCTAGGGAAAATTCTAGAAGTTTCTGCACCTTACCCACAGAAAAATATTTAAGCTCTAAAGCAGTTTAGTGAATTTCTGCCAGTGCCTAAATAAGAAAGTATTACTGTACTACAAACTTCTGTATCAGACACTTTTATGTTTAACTTTTATAATGTGATCTGTATTAGTTTATAGTATTATGTACTATGAGTATATTCCTATGAAAGTCTTCTCTCAGTACATAGGTTTTCAACTATACAGATTGTCTTTAATTAGATATAAATAGAATTTGGGCCTGAAGATAAATTTTTAGACATCATTTCACTACATTACCCCTCCAAAGACAGAAAATCTTCTTACCTTTAGTTTCTCAACAAGGGATTAAAGTATATAAAAAGAGAACAGTATATAAAAGATCTGCTTTATTTTCAACAGAGTAGCTTTGCAGATATGCTATAATGACTTGTAAAGGAGATACACATGAAGAAATTAAAATAAAACTGAATAAGAAGCAGAGCTGGGACGTGGCTGCTTCTAAAGCCAACATTAAATTGTCTTAGAAAAGAGGCTGCATGTGTAATTTACTAGTAGAGCACCTACCTGCCTAGCATATATGAAGCCCTGGCTCCATTCTAATCCCTAACAAAACTAAAAACAGAAAAGGAATGCAAATGTGTAAATTCAGGAATAGCTCTATTTGAGTCAGTAAGTATAACCACAGTCTCAAAACACAAGTGAAAAGATACAGGTATTATCCTGTCCTTTTTTTACTCTGAAACTCAACAAATTGCAACCAATGATCATGTTGTTTTTAACTTCACCTTCCTCAAAACCCAGGGGTGTATTATTTTATTGCTGTATTTCTATCTAACAAAAAGTATAGCATACAGTGGATTTTCTGACAACTTGTCCAACTAAAGATTACTACTTCAATAGCATTTTCTTATTTTGCTCACTTGCTCAACCTAGTTTTTAGTTTTTCCTAATACAGTACATTTTCTTTCATGAAGCAGGCATATTTACCAGTACAAAAGAAGATGTGGTTTGTGTGTTATAAACACAACTCATTTGACTTTAGGTATTAAAGAGTAATTTCTCTTAAGTTTTTCTACTACACTACAAGAAAGGCAATTGGTTGGAAAGAACGGAGGCCATACCAAGACACAGACTAGAGCAAGACATAGGGTTAAATCTTGTGCCTTCTGAACTCCCACAGGGTTACATTTTGAGGCGAGTTATTAAGTCTCAATTTTCATAAGTGCACAGTAGGCCAACACCAGGTACTTAGAACCAAAAAAAAGACCACGGAATAGTAAAATCACAAATACCAACTCGGGTAACAGTTCACCCATGCAAAAAAGCAAAAATTTGTATGAGGCAAATTATTAGAGAATGCTCAATAAACAGATGCTCACTGTGTCAGTATTTACTTTAACAGAATGTCTGTGTTGAATGAAATTTTACTTTGGAATAATTTTAAAGTGGATAGCACAGTTTCCAGACTTCCTTAACCCCGCTTCTCCTGATATTAGCACCTTTCATTACCAAAACACAGCTGTCAAAATTAAATCACTTAACATTAGTACAAAGAACTATTATCCAGTCTATAGGCTGGCCATTACCCCAAGGGTCTCTGGTTTCTTATAATAGAGACTGGAATATAGAGAACAAGGTCTAGGTGTTGTGTATGTTTGTTGTTGCTCAGGCATTGGTGCTTCTTGGCTGTTCCAGTAGATGATGAGGTAACATACACAAAATTAAGAGTTCCTGCTAGTATTTAGCATTACCAATTTTTAGTTTAAAAAATTCAAGTAACTATGTAGTATTATCTCACTGCAGTTTTTACTTTTATTCTTTAGTTATATATGATGTGAATCTTTTCATATCCTTATTAGTCATCCATGTATCTTTTGTGAAACATATTTGGATCTTTTGTGTTACTTTTTTTTTTTTTGAGACAGGGTCTTGCTTCATAGTTCAGGCTGGCCCTGAGCTCACTATGTAGCCAGGGCAAACCTCAAACTCAGTAATCCTCCTGTCTCTGCCTCCCAAGTGCTGGGATTACAGGCGTGAGCCACCATGCCCGGCACTGTGGTATGTCGTATAGATGGCTGGTGGGCGTGAGTCACCATGCCCAGCATTGTATGTGGTTACTGGGATTGAACTCAGGACCTTGTGCTTACAAGGCAGGCATTGGAACCACTGAGCTAAATCTCCAGCCCTGTCTGTTATTTTTTAAAATTGGTCTTTTTTTTTTTTTTTACTATACTGGCTCCCCATTGCTATTGTAATAAATTATCAAAGACTTAGTAGGTGAAAACAGGGCAAATTTACATTTATTCTATTCTATATTATATTATTTTATTTCATAGCTTAAAAAGTTGGCCTCAGGTCTCACTGGGCTGAAATAAAAATATCAGTAACACTGTATTAAAACTATTTCTGTGCTTTTTCAAACTTCTGGAAGCTACCCATAACTCATGGTAGTTGTTTCATTCTTACAAAATGTCTTTTATAAAGCAATAGACTTAATTTTTGATAAAGCCCAATTTATAAATTTTTCATGAATAGTGGTTTTAAACATTTATCCCATGACTATTGTTGACATTTTCTCCTGTTTTCTATTAGAAGTTCTATAAATTTATTTTAAGTCTATGATCAAGAGGAGCTAATTTTTGTGTAAGTGGTCGATCTTGAGGTTTATTGTTCCTCCCATATATTGTTCATATTCTCTAGCACCATTACTGAAAAAAACTATCTTTTTTCCTATTGAATTTCTTTTTAATGTCTGCCAAGAAACAGCTGACAAAATTAGTATGCATCTATTTCTGGGCTCCAGTGTCTGCCAAAAATCAGCTGACAAAATTAGTACACATCTATTTCTGGGCTCCTTAATTTGTCTCACTGAATTATGTGTTTATCCTTGGTTAATACCACATTAGATTAATAGATATAGCTCTGAAATATGTCTCAAAAGTGGAAAGGGAGAATTCTCAACTTGTTCTTTTCCAGTTTTTATTTTTGGCTTTTCTAGTTTATTTGGCTTTCCACATAGATTTTAGAATTAGTCAATATCTAAATAAAAATACTTGGTAGAACTTTGATTTTGATCATAATGAATATATATGTTATACTAGTGTGAACTGACTTTTTTTTTTTGAGACAGGGTTTCACTTTTGTAGTTCAGGCTGGCCCTGAGCTCACCATGTAGCCCAGGCAAGCCTTGAACTCAGCAATCCTCCTGCCTCTGCCTCCTGAGTGCTGGGATTACAGACGTGAGCCACCATGCCTCGCACTGTGGTGTGGTACTGATTACTGGTGGGCGTGAGACCACTCCTGGTATTGTTGTCTATGGATCCTGCGGATCAAAACAGGAAACTTGTGCTTGCTGGCAGGCACCAGAACTACTGAGCTAAACCAGCCCTGACATATTAATATTATATTCCACTGCATTCACAATGAATACAAATAAAAATTAAAATAAGTTATTTTCAATTACTAGATATGCAAAAATTTTTAAAAGAATTAAAAGTAATAACCTTACATGCTTTTTCGGTGAGGTGAAACATTTTGGAAAGCAAATTAATTCAAATAAATTTTTTTTGTGTGTGTGTTTATGTTTTCAAGCTAGGAGTTCCATTTCTAAACGGTTAGGATATATATACTTGCAGAACAGATAGACATGTGTAGAATATTACTGTAGCATTGAATGTAATTTAAAAAAAAACCCAAGCTTTTACATTTTGGGGACTTTAAAAACTACAAATAATGTATCAATAAAATGGAATACACTGTATTATTTAAGAAGTAAAACTACCTAAGCAATTACATGAAAAAACAAAATTCTAAGTATAGTGGGGATATTCCGAAAGAGAAACTAATACTCCATCAAGGAGATACCATGTATACCACAGAAGACTGCCAATATTGTTTGCTATGGGGGAGAGGGAGACAAACAGGGAAAAACTTTTGTACTTTATAATTTGAAGACTTTCACCATTATGGCAATATATACCAAAGTAGGTCATTCTAATTTCTTCTAATAGGGATCTACATTTGGATTTTGAAAAATAATACTCTTTTTCTCTTTGGGTCTTGATTCACTTCATCTCTGTCAGAAATCAATTACTTATTACTCAGTGGTCCTCAGATGGGGGATTCAGAATAATTTATCCAATTCTCAAAGTGATTTTTGATTTCCAAAAGCTTAAGAATAGGTAATCACGGGCCGGAGATTTAGCTCAGTGGTTCTGGTGCCTGCCTTGCAAGTGCAAGGTCCTGAGTTTGATCCCTGGTAACCACATGCAATGCTAGGCATAGTGACTCATACCCCACACCACAGTGCCAGGCGTGGTGGCTCACATCTGTATTCCCAGCACTTGGGAGGCAGAGACAGGAGGATTGCTGAGTTCGAGGCTTGCCTGGGCTACAGCAAGCTCAGGGCCAGCCTGAACTACAAAGCGAGACCCTATCTCAAAAAAAAACAAAAAACAAAAAACAAAACAAGAATAGGTAATCACTATGGAATTTTCAAGTTTTAATAATATATTTATTCAGACTATAGGCGGACACAAGTGAGTCAAAAAAAATCCAAGGAAAAGAACATATTTTGTGCTAGAATTTTTGGTTGAAAGTACTGAAAAGGGAAGGCAGCTGACCGAGTTAAAAAAAGAAAAAACTGGCAAATGAGATATTTGTTTTCTTTATAGAATTAATCTTAGAGGGTCTGGGCATCTTTCATGGTAAAATTAAGAGACTAAATTAACCTTTCTCATTTAAAGCCCTTATAAATAAGAATATTCTCAAGTAATGTCCTATTAAAATTTATTTTTATAATAAATGGAATTTTCTTGGTTTGCTCTATTTATTTATATGTAAAGAGAGGAGAGCACATGCTCAGCCTCTATGGCTACTTTCAGAGATTCTGCATATCATTAAAGTTCCAAGAGGTTCTCTTTTGTGTTTCTTATTCTTGATAATCTCTTACATATTTTATAAAGAAAGGGAGATCCAGGATTGGTAGTATCTTTTTGGAAGGTTAAGCTTCAGCAATGCAATGGTATCTTGGTACTTGTTCACTGATTCCAGAATGCACAACTGTCAAAAAATTGTTGTGGCTAGAATGGGTAGTGAGTTATGAGACAGTTGACAGCATGTTCTATCCTGTGTATCAAGTACCAAACAATGAATATCAAGATAAAATTTTCTCATCAAAACATATCGTGCACAAAATTCACCAT
Source organism: Thryonomys swinderianus (assembly GCA_004025085.1). Lineage (NCBI taxonomy): Eukaryota > Metazoa > Chordata > Mammalia > Rodentia > Thryonomyidae > Thryonomys > Thryonomys swinderianus. The sequence continues at coordinate 24,833 of PVIC010021949.1, forward strand.
GTTTCAGAGTAGCAGAGTACCAAACGATGACCATAGTTTGGTGAATTTACATATGATAATCCTTTTTTTTCTGAGTCTGTCAACCTATCATCATTTTCAAAAACTGCATCACACTCACTCTATTTCCATTTTCTTGTGACTTCTCAACATTTAAGTCACAAATCTATCTCCCATCCTTGGCACAATCAGAATAAATCATGGTCTACTCTGCAATATTCTACTTCAGTGGCATCATATCTGTTGTATGGTATACTAATAATTATCTGTAGCTTTATTCTTAGGATCAAATATGAAATGTTACTCTATTTCACTGGTACATAGAACACAGGGCTTAGAGTAAAATTAATGACCAATGGAGATATATCTCAACAAATGGTGCGCTAAGAAAACTGCGAAACATTTGCATAATATCAGTACTATAGCCAGAGAAGGAAAACACTAAGTAAATGTATTCTATAAATAATCAGGGTGCCTTACTAAAGAAATACTGCTATCTCCAAAACATACTGAATTACAAAGAGTATCCTGAAGATGTAGAAGAAACATCAATACGTAGAACATCAAAATGCTAAATTCAAACATTAATTGAATCACAGGTTAAGGGAACAACCCTATTTTCCTGTCAGACCCTGGCAGATTTTTATGAAAGTGTCCATCTAAGTTTCTATAACTGAATTGTTTCTGAATATCTAACCTGAAGATGAAATTAATTTTAATTATAGGCACAACACTAAACTTATAAAGTCATTAACACATTACATTATTTAAAATATAAACACCAGAAAGTACACTGCCCCAAGAGGTGAGTATGGAACTCATGGTGCTCTATGACAATGGGGAAAATCCTGTCTCTTTTATTCATCTTTGTTGCCTAAGAGCTCTGACAATCCAGGTGCAGCAGTGAGAGTTTGAGGAAGCCCTGAAAGAGATTGTCTTTCTGACTGTCACGTATGGTCTGCAGAGGGTAGAGCAAATACTCACTGTCTTCCTCCCCCGCCTCCTGTCCTTCAGTCTGGAGTGGACATAGGTGCTGGAAATGTGCAGGACAATGAAAATATAAATCTGACTTTTTTGCCCAAGAACTAAAAGAAATTGCTCATTAAAAGAGAGGGTTTGCTCCAAATTTAAAGACCCAATTCAAAAATAGGCATCCGAAATGAATAGATACTTCTCAGAGGAAGAAGTAGAAGCAGCTAAGAAACATATCAAGAAATGGTCAATATCACTGGTCATTTGAGAGATGCAGATGAAAACAACACTGAGATTTCATCTCATTCCACAAAGAATGGCTGCCATCTCAAAATTTACCAGAAACAAATGCTAGCGAGGCTATGGAGAGAAAGAAACCCTTCTCCACTGCTGGTCAGAATGCAGACTGGTACAACCACTATGGAGATAACTGTGATTCCTCAAAAAGCTAGGATTTATGGTCCCTTTTGACCCTGCTATTCCCATTAGGGACATACACGAAGGAATTAAAAGATTCACATCACAGTGACATAAGTGCACCCATGTTTACAGCAGCTCACTTTGTGATAGCTAAATCTTGGAAACAACCCAAATGCCCATCAACTGGAGACTGGATAAAGAAGATGTGTGTGTTTTAATAAAGTGGGGTATTACTCAGCCATAAAGAATGATATGTTTGAGTCATTTATATTCAAATGTACGTATCTTGAGGACATACTCATAAGTGAAATAAATAGGTCACAGATGTATAGTTACCACACTTATCTTTTCTCTGGTATGAGAAACTGAAAATGTAAAAGAGTTCTAGAGTGTATGATAAATACTGTGAAATAGAAAATATTCAAAGGGAAATGGGGATAGGGTAAGTAACAAGGGGAAAGGAAAAATGTGAGGGCAAAAAGAAAGGGAAACAAAGCTCATCTAAATAGGGGGTGGGGTATTGTAGGTGGTACGTGAAGGGGAAAAAATGAGAATTAAGTCGTGTCATATACTGGTACAAATTCTCAAAGTTGAGTGTGATCATGATGTGTATATAAAACGTACCAATAAAGATTCAAAAATGAGGGGGGCTTAAAAACTATCATATAAAGGAATATATGAATGTATCAGCTCAATAATGATTTGAACATGTGTAAAACAAACAATTAACAGCCTATCAAAGGCTTTGAGAACTGAATCTAGAACACCAGCCATATCTCAGAAGTGTCACTGAGTAGTAGAAACACTAGATAAATCCTAATGGACTCATGATGAGATTTAGAACTAAACTGACATTAGAATCACTACCCATAAAAGGACGATTAAAACTGCCTCAAGAACCTGACCAAGTCAAGAACCCAATCAAACAGACAAAGAAAAAAAACACTCTTCTAGGGTTTTAAACAGCACCCAGCATCTTATCAAATGATAATAAAATGTCCATTGTGTAATAAAAATCATTTTCATACAATGAATTAGCCATTTCTAAGGATAAAAACCACATCAAATTTTCCACTTTTAAAGAAGAAATGACAAAGCACAAAGAAAAAGGAAAACATGGACATTCTAAGGAAAAAAATTGAAATAATCCCTGAGAAAAGCCTAGACAAATAATTTAAATTGCTGTAAATGTGTTAAAAAAAACTAAGGGAAAATGCTGATAGAATAGCAAAAGAAATCAAGAGAACAATAATGAAACAAACAGGCCACATTAATTTAAAAATGAGAATTATAAAGAGGACCCTAGTAAAATTTCTAAAACTAAAAAGTACAATGACTGAAATAAAATGTTAATACCTGAAATTAAAAATTCACTACAGGTTGGCTAAGGGTCTGTCGATTTTATTTATCCTTTCAAAGAACCAGCTCTTTGATTCATTGATTCTTTGTATTGTTCTCTTTGTCTCCACTGCGTTAATTTCTGCTCTGATCCTTATGATTTCCTCTCTAGTATGTGCTTTGGGTTTGTTTTGCTCCTCTTTTTCTAGTTGTCTGAGGTTCATCATTAGATTGTTTA
>PVIC010021950.1:0-28109 GCA_004025085.1 Thryonomys swinderianus
CTACTTTTACCTTCTTTGTTTTCGGTTTCCTTCTCTGTATCTGTACCCTCTTTTAAAAAGGATGTCCATGTTCAACCATCTGTCTGTCTAAAGTACTATCTTTCCTGATGTGCCCTGTTTTTACTTAAAACAAATTTTAGAGAATGCTGCAGTTTTAAGTATATTTAATGCATAAACTCATTTAGATTAACCTTTACATACAGTTATACTGTTAGATTTCAGCAAATTACTGTTAATATATATGTGCATATACAGATATACTATATACATATAGTATGTATTGTGTGTGTGTGTGTGTGTGTGTGTGTGTGTATAACACTGGAGAAACTCAGTGACAAGGTATATCATAAATAGCACAGTCAAGGGCATTTGGGAGAAAGAGCTCTAACAGTGATATAAAAAGATACAGAGATACCGCTTATTTTAAAAAGATAATTATGGTGAATAAAAAATAGCACTGTAGAACAAAAAATATGAAAACATGAGAGTGATTATAAAGTTTATTACAGTACCTTTAAATACTAAGCTTTTCCCATGTTTGTAAAGTATAATTTATACATATTTCAAAAACAACAGTGCATAAATGTAGGATTTTGTGATAGTAGTCACTGCTGACTCCTCTTTTGTTAGTCTCATGATTAGATGCTAATTTGTTAGTGCTACAGTATGTCACCAGTTTTAGTTAAAGCTGAACTTTTAGATATCAATGGGAAAAATATTTCCATTCTAAGAATGCAAAACCCAGCAAAGCAAGAGCCAGCCTAATATTGCTGCTTTATGTATTTTGTATAAACTGTCTTCGGATTCTGCTTGTGAAGCCACCTGAGTGTGTGGCATCGCTTTTGTGAAGGATGAGCTCACGACGTGCCAGGAGCCATCCGTTGGGCCATAGCAACTTCCCTGTGTGCAGGTCTCTCTGTGGGTTATAAGCACAGCCAGGAATAAGGATTTTTCATCACCATATCTTTATTCACTCTCAGTTGAGAGTAACCTCCATCTAGAATTAATTTTATAGCAAATAACTAGTATTAAGTCATTGTATGGAGTTTCCATATTTTCAAATGAAAGATTAAAATTTATACTCCATATTTAGAACATTTTTATCTCACTATCTGGAAATTTCGGTAAATTTCACAAATTTAAAATTGTAATATCACATTATGGTGATTTTGCTACAGATTGCTAGAAAATAAAGTGAAAATTTTTACTTTTTAGGAGCTAGTTAAAAATTCCAGAGAATGGCTTGGACATATGTAAATATGTTGCTCATCTCGCAGATGACAGGTTAATAGAGCAGGTCGCATTGTTCATGGAGTATGACTGCTTGGCTTAAAGTGCACTTGTTTTATTTCACTATAGGTCAACAATGCTAAGAGAGGCCTCTGATGAAATTGTGGCTGGAAAAGAGGCTCAAAATAAGTTGGTAGAAGCCCATAGCTGTACAGAGGACTTGCACTCATGCACTGACCTGCCTGAGAGGAGTGGAGACCGCTGTAGGAAAGGAAACGAGTGTGCCAGAGACGACACGAGAGAGCTGCCTCCTGGGACACCTACCCTGGTGAGTGGCCAGCGGTGCCTCCCGGAGCGGACGCCTCACAGGCACTGTGTAGCCTCAGGACATGCTCATCTGTCTCTCCGGGTGTAATTTCATGTTAGAATTTTGGTCTAGAAGCTGACCGTGAAACGGACACTAAGAAGCATTAAAAATACTTCAAAATTTTAAATGGGCCAAAAAAATAATTCTTCACTGAAATATTTGCGATAAGAAGAGAAATAATGGACTTGGAATATAGTTCAGTGTAGAGCATTTGTTTAGTATGAGCAAAGCCGTGGGTTCAATTCCCAGCACCAAAAAAGGAAAAAAAACAAAAGAAACAAAGTTGTAATGACTAAGTTAGACTACATTAAATATTCTGGTTATATTTGTTACAAGTATTTTCTAGATTAGATAGCACAGTGACCACTTAATTGTGTCAAGTTTCAAAAATATTTCTATTTCAAACATGAAATTAAGCCTTTGAAGTTAATTCTGGTTAGATGGCATTCTGCTTGAATTCTCTAGCAAGTGGCAAATGACATGGTGTAGCACAGATGCGGCGAAGCGACGTGACCCAGGCAGCCTTGCTAGCTAAGTGAGAGGCATGTTGAGACTGCCGTCTCCTGGTGGGAAGTCCTTTTCCAGCTTTGCACATGCTGGCACACTTAGGATGTCTGCAGTGGAGCTTAGAAAATTCCAATTCAGTATTCCCGAGAAAATAATACATCTTCTCTGATGAGAACTTACTTTGACAAAGAAGTAAACTTCCATCAAAGAGCAGGTCTGGAATCAAGCTATACTTGCAAGATAGAAGATGTCTCCCTGTACCCACAGTGTGTATTTTGAGGCCCTTCCATCTTTCACTTAAGTTTTATTTTTTGTTGCATTCCCAAGGATTCAGAAAGAATTCAAACTCAGCCTTGCAACAGTCATTATTCCACATAATGACGTATTCCATGTAAATTTGTAACTTTGTGGTATGTTTTCATTTTCTTATATTGAATTGTTTTTTATCATTTCTTCTGAAGAAAACTAAGCAGAAAGTATAAGAGTGTTTGAAGATGATACATTTCACAATGGGTATTCTAAACATTCAGGTCTAACCTGTTAACAATGGCCCCCCCTATTTTGGGGTAACTGCTAGACGGCTGTCTCCTACCTCCTGTGGATAACTTTCTGCAGATACTGAATCAGACTCACCTTCCTCCCCAGTTCCCCTGCACATATATCATGCTTTGTACTGCAAGCCTCTCCTAGGAGCATCTCTGGTGCCTTATGGCTGTCTCTGATTAGTATTAAATATTTCCCTTTCAGTTAGGAGAAAGGAGCACACATGTACACACATCTATCAGCTCCTGACAAATTGCCAACTTCTTGTAGGTTGACAAAGAGACCAATACTGATGAAGCGGTGAGTGACAGGGTGGCTGTTCGCCCGAAAGAGCGAAGCAACCTGAGCTCCCGGCAGCACCCGCTGGTGAGGAGCAGCGTGATCGTTCGCTCGCAGACCTTCTCCCCGGGAGAGCGGAGCCAGTACATCTGCAGGGTAAGGAGACGGCGCTGCTCAGGGAGCCCCAGACCCACAGTGCCTTCCCTTCCTGCCAGTCAGTGCGCACTAATGACAGCGGGAGCTGCAGAGCCTGACGACAGACGCTGATGGCTAGAAGAGCCACAAATATGTGAAGGATCTCACACTCTTAGGGCTCTTTTTTAATTTATTTTCCCACAGATTTAATGTCTCATTGGTTCTAGTGTGATTTATTTTCCTGTAAGTAAAATTCAAGGACTAGGTGTTAAGAATTTTTAATTTCTGTGTTTAGGAAGATACAGTGGTTTTTAAGATACATATTTTTTTCTGCTCTATCTCATCTTTGTTCCAATATTGAACTGAAAATTGTGACTTGGATTTTAGAACAAAAATCTCTTAAGAGTGCCTGCGGATACGGAATCAGATTCATGGTTCTGTGAAGAAAATTGTGGGATTTACATCACTCTGCCAAAATATACTTCTAGAACTGTTTATGATTTTTACTAAGGTTTAACAGAACAGTAGAAAATGGATTAGAAATACTTTTTTAAATAATGAATTTATTCATTCAAATAAAAAATATTTTTATTGAGCCAGTTGCTAGAAACTTGGAAACAAATGAGACCCAGAGCCCTGGCCTTGCAGGGCTTTCTCGTGAGCGAGCCAGGCTGCAGCGGTGACCCCGAGGAAGAGTCAGGGAGTGTCCGGTGGGGACTGGGCTGAGAACAGACCTCAGGTGGCCTCCGGCGGATGCGGGTGGTATGCAGGCCAAGCGCATTCTGTGTGTCTTTACTCAGACTTGAGCCCTGTGATTTATGTGAACCTTTCATTAAAGAAATGCATATTGGGCCGGAGGGTTAGCTCAGTGGTTTCGGTGCCTGCCTCACAAGTGCAAGGATCTGAGTTCGATCCCTGGTAACCACATATAATGCTGGGCGTGGAGACACACCCACCAACAATCAACACCGCATACCACAATGCCGGATGTAGTGGCTCATGCCTGTAATCCCAGCACTCAGGAGGCAGAGACAGGAGGATTGCTGAGTTCACGGCAGCTTGCCTGGGCACCACAGTGAGCTCAGGGCCAGCCTGAACTACAACGCGAGACCCTGTCTCAAAAAGCAAAAAAAAAAAAAAAATGCGTATTGCATATTAGCTATACAAAGGGCATGGAATTTTAAAAAATGTATAATTACCTTAACGTGTGACTTTGGCAACTGTTACCAAAGAGCAACTATTTAAATTACTTTGAAAAATGAAGACCACAGAAAAAGGAAGAACTTTTCTGGAGAGGATAGATGTCTCCATTATGATTTCTACCAGTACTCTATTCGTTTTGTGGTAATTTTAAAAATCTTTTGTCTCCAGTTAAATCGGAGTGACAGTGACAGTTCAACCTTGGCTAAAAAATCCCTCTTTGTGAGAAACTCCTCTGAACGGCGCAGTTTGCGGGTCAAAAGGGTACGTATTCCCTCCGCCACGTCCCACCGCCTCAGACCAGTACGCAGTCAGGAATTGCAAAGCGCCAGCTGCACAACTGTGGGTGTCCGTGTTGCACGCTCGGAGACTGCTGGCGGAAGCTGCCTTGACCCACTGAGATTCAGGTGTTATTTCAGCTGCGGGGCCGGGGAGCATGCTCAGGGGCACATTCACTCGTCAGTGATTTGGAACCTGTGGGAAGGAAGCCCTGGGGTGGGTTTTCAGTGTGTAGAGAAGGGGCACACAGTGCCCCAAGCGCATGGCTCCTCAGCGCTGCTGCGTGTCCGCACTGTGCCAGCTCTGGGGCGGGTGCACGAGGGGTGGGGTGCCTGGGCCCTCTGCAGAGGCCTAGCACACAGGTCTTTGCATGTTTGGGTTTAGTTTAATTTTGTCAGCACACGGTTTTGCCCAAGTCGTTACTTTTAGAAAACTGAACTGAATGTGGGTGGAAGCCCAGGTCAAGTTTTCCCGGGGGCCGTGGGTCTCTGCTGAGTGTTAAAGAGGAGATAGACATAACATTTAAGTAGATTAAAAGTAGTTAGAAATTCCTGTTTACTTACCAGTGGCTGAAATACTACAGGACAGCTGTTTGTTTCCTACTGTCATTTGGGGTTAGAAGGTGCCGTGTGTTGAGCATGGAGCCCCGCGTGTGCTGGACCCTCATCAGTGGGGAGGTCCGTGCTCCCGGGGAAGACAGGTGCGCGCACTTGCTGGGGAAGACACAGAGCGAAATCTCAGGGAGACTCTGTGGGTGGGAGTGGGGTCCTGTGACCCGGGTAAAGCTCTGAAGAACGTGGAGGCTTTGGGGGCAGGCAGAGTGGTGGTGTGCAGAAGTGATGGGTTCTGGGGGCGGTTGGTCCGAATGATGTGAGGGGAAGCGCATGGAGAGGCGAGTTGGAGTCACCCTCCCCCAGGGCTGCTCTGCTCCCACACGCCACATGCAGGGCCTGCCTGCCCCCTCCTAGGCTTCACTTCCTAGTTACTTGGAGAAAATAAAAAGTATTTATTTTATCTAAGGCAGATGTGCCAGGATTTACTTAGCACTCAGCATTTGTAAGAAATTCTGAGATGTAGATCTTTTAGGTATCAAAACTTTATGCTTTGAAAACAAATTTTCATCATCTTGAGTGAAAATTCATCTCACTGTCTTTCTAAGTCACCTAGTTTCTGAAGCAGCACATACTTACAAGAATGAGAGAAATTTTAACCAGAAGTGCTTATGACTTGTGTGGGCCTGAAAGCAGGTTATTTATAAACTTAGTTTTAGTACTACTTGAACCACACAAATTTATCCCGAAACATTGCATGAAGATGACTTTTAAATGGTTTTAAGGAGACAAATACAGCTCCCCAAAAATGAAAACAGCATTCTCATTTAGAAGTTACAGCATGGAAACATCATAGAGGTCTAGGAGACCAAAGATCTACACAGACCAATCCGTGGTTTACCTGACTGGAAGACAAAGTGCTGGAGCATGAATGTGGGGTCAGAGACGTCACTTTGGCAGTGACAGGTCGGACCCTCTGCGTTCTGGCTCCTCCCAACTCAGTGACATCACCTGGATGTGGTACAGTGGTGGGCGCACTTTATACCATAAAAATCTGCAGAACCTACAGGTCGTTACTGCCCTGCCCCAGAGCCTTTCACTAAGTATGTACCAGTGCACCAGGGCACACTGGAGTGTAGCTTCCAGGACAGAGTTCTGATTCTGAAAAAACAGCAACACAGTCAGGGTAAGTGTGAGCCTAGATGATTCTTGCCATGTTGTGTATTTGTTAAGAGAAGGCAGAGGCTGAGAAATGGAAACTAAGAATGAAAATGTTAGAGAAGCCTAGCATCTAAACTTTTTCTCAACGTGCAGTACACATACTGGACAAAAGAGGAGAGGCCGGGGTTACAGTCAGTTACTACAATTTGGGTTTAGACTCGAAATACCAGTAAGAGGCACCACATGCCCTCTCCCTCCGTCTCTCATGAGCACCACTGTTGTTCTAGATCTCCAAACTAGAGCACATGTCAAATCTGAGGCCCTCTTTTCTCACATCCCATGGCACCAGTTCTAATAGGAACCTCTAACTTTCCATTTCTGCAGTTGAAAACCTAGGCAAAAATACTGTCTTGTGCTCTCTGCTTTGCTCTCTTGCACAGCCTATTGTTTCTTCCTCAAATGAGTCTGATCCGCTCTGAATATCTTATCCCTCCTTGATTTCCTGTAGCATTTCAGATACTAATTCACAATTTATTGTTCCTCACTGTCTGGGGGAACAAAGATATAAGATCAGAGATTGTGTCTTATGGCTGGAGATGTAGCTCAGTTGCAGGGTTTGTTCATTAATCAGTTAGGTGCTGGGCTTCTGTAGCACTTTTATTTTTAGATTTCTTTTATTCTACCTCTGACCTGTCAAACATGCACAAGGCCCTGGCTTTCACCCTCAGTTGTGGAGTGAGGACTTACACTTGTCCTCCTGGTGTCCTGGTTATAAAACCAAGCAAAAATTTACTTTTTTTTTCTTTTTTTGAGACAGGGTCTTGCTTTTGTAGTTCAGGCTAGCAGCTCACTGTGTAGCCCAGGCAGGCCTCGAACTCAGCAGTCCTCCTACCTCTGCCTCCCGAGTGCTGGGATTATAATCTTGAGCCACCATGCCTGGTACTGTTGTATGTGGTTACTGGGGATCAAACCAGGGACCTTGAGCTTGCTAGGCAGGGGCTAGAACCACTGAGCTAAATCTCTGGCCCAAAAATTTACTTTGTGATATATATACTCATATGTATTCAATAGTTATTCTTGAGAAGGGAAAACACTGGCCCCAGGGAAAGCACAGAACAGTCATGATGCAGTGATGAAAGTAGTTGTGCACAATGGGAAATCGAGGAAGAAGTTGAAATGTAAACAGTGGCTGGAGGAGGGATCAGATTCTTAGCTCCATCAGCCAGGCTTCACTGTGGACACCATTCTTAGAAGTGCTAGCATGGGCCGGAGGGTTAGCTCAGTGGTTCCGGTGCCTGCCTCGCAAGCACAAGTTCGATCCCCGGTAACCACATATAATGCTGGGTGTTGGTGAGACTCACGCCCACCAACAATCAATACCACATACTACAGTGCCGGGCGTGGTGGCTCACGCCTGTCATCCCAGCACTCGGGAGGCAGAGACAGGAGGATTGCTGAGTTCGCGGCAGCTTGCCTGGGGTACAGAGTGAGCTCAGGGCCAGCCTGAACTACAAAGCGAGACCCTGTCTCAAAAAAAAAAAAAAAAAAAAGAAGAAGTGCTAGCAAAGGGATGAACTGTGGAGATGGTTGTATGTCCTGAAATAAAGGACATGTAAGTGTTATATGCCATGCTTGTTTCTTACACAGAAACTAAACTAAGCTAGGCTATAGTAGGACTTTTTGGGGGGAGCGGCGTACCGAGGATCCAGCTCAGGACCTTGTGCTTACTCTTGTAAAATAAGCGCTGTGCCACCAAGCCAGACCCCCAGCCCTGCTAGGCTATCATAGGGAAGGTAATGACTTTGTAGAAATCTCTATATTTTTACTGAGCTACGTGCTCATCATGTGTTGGCCAGCGCCCTACTTCTGTTACTCTCATGGCCCCAGGATGTGATGGAACCTCCATCCCTGGCTACTTGCTGTCCGTCCAGCAGGAGACAGAAGCGTGTAGCTCTCACCCTGGCCTTGGCAGGCCGCCTCCTGGAAGTAATGCACACCCCTCTACCTACCTCTGGCTGGCCAGAGCGAGTCACTTGCTGGGTTAGGTACTCAGTCCAGGAAGCACTGAAGAGCAGTCTTGTCATGCTAGGAGGAAACAGGCAGAGTAAAGACTCTCCATGTAGCAGGAATGATTTGTTGTGTTTTCTAACTTTCCAGACGGTTTGCCAGCCAGTCCTCAGAAGGACAGCCCAAGAGTGCCCGGGGCGCACATCTCTAGACCTAGAACTGGACCTTCAGGCCTCTCTCACCCACCAGAGCCGCCTCAACGATGAGCTGCAGGCCCTGAGGGGCTTGCGGCAAAAGCTGGAAGAGCTGAAAGCTCAGGGAGAGACTGACCTTCCGCCGGGGGTGCTAGAGGACGAGAGATTCCAGAAGCTCCTGAAACAAGCTGAGAAGCAGGTACAGGCCCCGTGCTGCTCGCCCTTGTTAAAGCCTGAGGTATAGGAGGCTCCCAGCTTACACCTCCACTTGGCTCGGGATTGTTGCCCACTTTTCTAGGCCTTGTCTTCTAACTGCTCTTGGGCTCTTTGAAACCCTGAGTATTTCTTGAATGCTAACATTGCTGCCCACCACGCTACAGATGAGAGAGGCCCTCACCCTCCAACCCACACATACCCTACGGCACTAGCGACCTCCGACTTCGTGGCAGCACAAAAGGAGCTCCTGCCCGTTTCCCCTCAGCATTATGTCTATATGAACAAATGATACATTTTGTTAAAATTTCTGTTAATAGCTCTTCTTAAGATTCATTATCCAGATATACATGCTAACGTTGATGTTCGTAAATTTCCCTTTTATTCCTACTTCAGTAAAGATTATAACTCACATACTGGCATTCACCCTACAAACATCTATGTAAAATAAGGTAAAATCACTGTTTCAAAAATAGTGTTTTAAAGGGATATTTCTATTGTTCTGCCAATAGAATCTGCATGAATATGAAATGGATTTATTCTCTGAAGATTAGATATGTTTTGGTGTTGAAATGTATATTTATATCCATATTACAGATAAAAGTTTTCATATAGCTGAAATATTACTAACACCAAAAATGATATTTATGCTTTGGTGGGAAGCTTAAATACAGTGGCCCCTTTCTTGAACTAATAGGAAATATTGTCCATAATTTAAATTGAGGGGGAGCAAAATAAACTTTTAATCTTGTAATTGTGGTTCTACTAGAAGAGTTTAAGTAGTTTAGCTGACTAATTATGACTAAATAGTTTAGCTGCTAGCTATGGACAAAACTCAGAAATTTAATGAGTTTTAAGAATCAAATCAATACCAATAATTTTTAGAGAAATTTTAGGCAAGGAAATAAAAACTTTCTATCCTATTCCACCTACTAGAAAGGACCCTTCACAGATGATAGAAATGTTTGTCCAGCCTGGGGTCAAAATGTAACCCTGTATTGGACAAGACAGTGAATACAAGATAATTAGACACAATAAAGGAGAGGCCTTCCGGGTCCCCAGAGAGATCGCTCCTGGGGAGGATAGGAGCGTCCTGCTGGAGGAGGCTCATGAAGTGGTTTAGAGTGCATATGGGACTTCACCCCTTGGGACCAGAGAGACCCAGTGGCTCTGGGTGCTGGGCATGAGTCGAGATCCAATCAAATGCCAGGCAGTGTGGGAAGCGCCTCCAGGGGAAGCTGTCACTCTACACGACAAAGGATGGAGTGGAGAGCTGAGGTGACCTACCGCGTGTTTGTGACCCCGGAGATCAAAGCCATCATTCGTCTGCTTAGGTCTTTCGGTTCAGCATCAGCAGTAACTGAAACGAATCACAGGTTGACTTTGGCCAATCACAAAGAAACACTATAGTCTTTTCACACTTATGGGTCAAAGATTTTCAAAGTTAAATCAGAGGTTTCAACTATAAATATAAACAGAACTTGGTATCTTTGGGGTTTGCATTTCTTGTTTGTTTCTAGTTTGTCATAATATGAAACTCTAGATTCTTAGGTATCAGTAACCAGAAAGACATTGGGATTTACTTTTTGGCTTAATATCATGATGCTAAAATTTATCTATAGTTGTTTCGTATTGCATTTTATCTTTTTTGATTGCTAAACTCCATTGCACAGAGAGATCAGTAAGAAAACGTTATTTGAAAAATAACTAACAATAAAAAGTAGTTAAATTTCTAGAAAGGTTAATGAGGAAAGCTGGTGTGGTGATGCATGTCTATGATCTCTGTAATCTCAGCTACTCAGCAAGTTGAAGCAGGAGGATTGTGAGTCTAAGGCTGGCCTGGGCTACATAGAGAGACCCTGTCTAAAAAAAAGGGAAAGAAGATAAACGTAAAGAGTCACAAAACTGCAGATAAATTTGATATTTAAAAGATAATTGAATGTTACCAAAAAGATATGGCCACGATTTGCACAAATACTTGGGAAGACATGGAGTATAAGAACTGATAAAAGAAGGGGGATGGGAATGCCTGTAATTCTGAGAAATAGCAGCAATGATTAAAAATCTATCCACAAGGACCGGAGATTTAGCTCGGTGGTTCCGGCGCCTGCCTCGCAAGCGCAAGGTCCTGAGTTCGATTCCCGGTAACCACATACAATGCTGGGCATGGTGACTCACGCCCACCAGCAATCAATACCACATACCACAGTGCCGGGTGTGGTGGCTCACTCCTGTAATCCCAGCACTCGGGAGGCAGAGACAGGAGGATTGCTGAGTTTGAGGCTTGCCTGGGCTACATAGTGAGCTGAGGGCCAGCCTGAACTACAAAGCGAGACCCTGTCTCAAAAAAAAAAAAAAAAAAAATCTATCCACAAAAGAAGTCTATATATTGTATAAACAAGTGCCACCAAACATTCAAAGAACAGGTTATCTCTATTTTATACATTCACAACACGCCATACTCATTCTGTGTGGCAACATCTAAGATATTGTAAAAAAAATGGAAAATTACAAGCTAGTTTCATTTATGAATGTGGATTAAAAAACCAAACTAAAATATTATTAAATAGAACCCAATGGGATATCTTCTAAAGATACATTTTGACCATGTTGAACTGTGGAATGATTCTTTTTTAATATTAGAAAAATCTATTATTATAACCAAACACTTTAAAAGACTAAATAATAAATTTAAAACATTTGTAGAAAAAGTCATGCGCCTTAACATCACAGTGTTAAATGAAATAACTCAGGCACAGAAGCTTACATAGCACACGGTTCCTCCCTACCTGAAGAAGCTAAAGAATAAATCATTTAAAGAGCAAAATAAAAGATAGATAATAGGAAACTAGAAAATAGGTCTTTTGAAAATGGGAAGGAGACCAAGAAATGGAGGGAGAAGGGAGAGCGGCGAGAAGCGGAAGTAAAGAGGGTTCAGACATGTTCACATACACGCACCGGCTCACTATGATGGATGTAATTATTATGTACTGCAAACAGATAATAATAAAAAATTTAAAACTATTAAAACAATAAAGACTAAGGAGAAAAATAATTTAACCAAACAAAACTAAGGCATTCTTTCAAAAGTAAAGCATCATAATTACACTATTTTCCTGTGCTATTAAATTACATGTCATCATAGGATTCTGGTAAAATTTTTGCTACTGTTAATGACTGATTGAAGATTTAGGGCATTTTCAGCGGCTCTTGTTTTCTTTCTACATTAAAGAAACCCCTAGATTTACCCTTAGATAGAAAGTGGAAAGTCTGTAAATCCCAACAACCGCTTAATACAAAAACTTAAGCAGAAGTTTTCCCTGTAAATAACAAAAGAGAAACGTGTTATCCATATCCTCTCTCTCCAAGCCCTGTGGTGCCTGCAGCCTAGACGTAACTTGCAAGGGAACATGAGGCTACCTTTGCTTCTTCCTCTGGCAGTGCCTCATAATAGATGGTCCGTCTGACCTTGGTGCCGATCTCCTGGGCCTCCTAAAAGCTGCTGATCTTGTTTACTAGCCACAGTTTCTCCCTGTTGTAGTTTTACTGGCCCCCTCCCCACCTCCTGCCCAAAGGATTTTGTCTTTACCTACTAGAGAATAGATAAATACAACATAGCCAGTGACTTCTGTTTGTAGCTTCAAGATAGCTTATGCAAAGGAAAATCCTTCCTGCTTTCACATAGTATGGTCCGGCCTGTCCTCTGGTGGATCTGGGTCAAAATTCTGGAAATATCAGATCAAACTAGTTAATTTCTGCTCAGAAACTGTGTAAGACAGTTTTGTGCTTGGCACTCAGCTCTTCCAGTAGTCTCTTCTGAAGTAGGAATTTTCTGCTATCTTGATATCAGTATCTTACGAGATGTTCACAGTCGTGGTCTGGGAAAATAGTAGCCATGACAGAGCGAAAGTGGCCAATGTCCCCCAGACGCCAAGAGCCCTGGGCTCCTTGTTTGTTTTTCTCATGCCTATCATTCCAGCCTATCAGGAGGTTCTTTCTTAGTGACAGATATAATCATAGGAATGTCAGGCAGATTTTTCAAACATAATATGAAGTGCTAAATCTCTTGTAAGTAACCTCTCTGAAAACTACCATCTCTGTCATTTGGTGCAAATATTTGTGTGACGTGGGTAGCATTTTCCCCTTTCATTTCCTAATTATTAGCATTGTCATTATCTCTATGACAAGTTACCATCTAAAAGTAGATGCCAACTAAAATACCTGACTGGTGTTATCATTTCTGGTGCCTGAAGACCAGAATCTCCATAATGCTACTGCCGTAGCCACCTGGAGTGCTTGATTCTTTAAAAGCTCAACACATCCCACATACTTCTGTTCAGAATCAAATGTAGTAGGCCTTGACAGGAGTTAATGTCATGTCGGATCATTTTGCTCACAGAACAAACCTTCTAGCACCCATGCAGCTGTGAACATGTATGTGAAGCAAAACTGGTCTGGGCACACTGAACTACCCAAGGGCACTTTGAAGATATAGGCTTTGCCGATTTGGATTAAGAATTCCAAAGATTTGTGGGCCGGAGATTTAGCTCAGTGGTTCCAGAGCCTGCCTTGTAAGCGCAAGGCCCTGAATTCGATCCCCGGTAACTACATACAATGCTGGGCGTTGTGACTCACGCCCACCAGCAATCAATACCACATACCACAGTTCTGGGCGTGGTGGGTCACACCTGTCATCCCAGCACTCGGGAGGCAGAGGCAGGAGGATTGCTGAGTTCCACGTTTGCCTGGGCTACATAGTGAGCTGAGGGCCAGCCTCAACTATAAAGCGAGACCCTGTCTCAAAAAAAAAAAAAAAAAAAAAGAATTCCAAAGATTTGAGAGCCAAGATCTTTTCCCAGAGCCAAATATAAGCAGAACTCATTTGAAATTGTCATAAATGAGCTGCACTGTAAGCTGGTGCTCAGCTACCCGGGGGCTGAGGCAGGAGGGTCAGGTATTCAAGATCAGCCTCAGCAGCAGAGTCTATCTAGGCTAGAGAGGGAGTCACTGTAGAATTTTCTTTTGTAAAATAGTACTTTGTTTTGAAATAAATGTGTAGCTGTTTAGTCACTAAAGGGTAAGTAGCATGATTCTGGCCTCCTAATAAGCTTCTAATAATTATAATCATCTTTACACTGGTTGTGTTGATCTGAAGTTTAGTTATAGCTCAGAGAGGGCTTCTAATCTGTATTATCAGTATTATGCATCCGCATTGAGTTGGTTGCAAAGTCATTTTCCACACCAAGATGATGAGGGAGTGGAGCCCAAGGGGCTTGCCCGGGGACAGTGGTGGAGGCAAAGGTCGTGCCAAAGCGTCATCCCCGGCAGACGGCGGAGCACAGGGAGAGCCCTGCTAAGCATGCCCTGGTCTCGTCTCCCCTGAAAGGTGCCCACTCCAGACGTTGTTACACGCGCGCTGGAGGGGCAGACACTCAGACCGCAGCCGCTGTGCCTGCTGCCCTCCACCTTGGCTTGCTTCTGTCTCCTGACAGTTTTACAGTCCACTATGGTAGAGGAAAACAAGATGATCAGCAAAACAAGATGCATTTCTACTGCTTGAGAAATGATTTGGTATCCTCAGCACAAGTGGTGTTTGTTTTTATTTTTACCAACTCCGTGGACAAACTGTCTGTGTCATGCACTTTGCTATCATCATAACCAGTTCTGTGAAAATCCAGCTTCAGTTGTATGCCTTCCGTTATAGCTGCCGAAGTTGGAATAGCACTGACTTATACTCCCCTCTTTCCTCTTCACTGCCACATCCATTTGTTAATATACATGTGGCACGCACGCACACCAGCACACACGGACAGTCACACACTGCCCTTTGCTTCCCTGTTTCCCCATGGTGTTGGGGATTTGTGAGATTTTCAGCAGGATGATCGTAAAGTGCCTAATGATGAGCAAAGAGCCTGCCAATTGCCATAAAAAAATATGACTCCCAGAAAAGCAGTGAACTGAAGCCAGCAGCAGATTCTGGCTCTGCCTGTCTTGTCAGGGAAAGCTGTCAGGTCTCAGGGTCACACTCTATAACCTCCTTCCTTTGTGACTGAAAGTCTCTTTTGTAGCTTGCAATAAAAACTGAATCTTAGTTAGTGTCCTCCTGTATTGTACAAGCCCCTTAGGAAGCAGTGCAGGAAGAAGCTGAGGACTATAAATTAAGACTGGCTTGTGTTCCTTATTCCATTAGGCTTCTCAACACGACTACGTAAATCACTGGACCTTTCTGCAAGTCAGGCTCCACCGTGTAAACTGAAGGCCACTCACCCCCTCCCCAGAGTTGGAGGCATGAGAAGTAGCTTCCGCTCCTCAGGGTCCAGGCAGCTTGTCAGGACTTGTTGGATGTGGGGGGAGGTGTGCTGAGGAGGCTGTGCTACTTACAAAGCAGAAATTTCTTTTTCTTCTTTGGAGCATGTCCCTGTCAAAATGCCTAAGTTTTGTAGTGCTAGACTTTTTAAAGCTTCAGGTAATACTGATGTTAACAATTGAAAAAGTTAGAATCTACTGAAAAATTATGTCAGATATTAATATATCACATTTAACAGAATAAATCTCAATGATTACAGTGAAGACAGCATACAGCATTGAGATCTGACTGCCTACACTGTTGATATTATCACTTAATAAGCTGATAAAAATTCTAATTCACTCAGAGTTTTGAAGAAAGAGTTATATGTTACAGTTTGGGTCTGAACTGTTCCCCAAAGGCTTGGTCCCCCACTGATGGTACCAGTAAGAAACAGTAGAAACTTAGAGAGACAAGGTCTAGTGGGAGAAAGTTAGGTCTCTGGGCTGTGCCCTAAGGGGACACAGGGGCCTGGCCCTTGCTGTCCCTGCTTCCCAGCAGCCATGAAGTGACAGCTCCATTCCACCTATCTCCCTTCTGTGATGTTCTGCCCCTGCTTCAGCACAGACTCCAAACAGCAGAGCCAGCCATTCAAAAATGGAAACCATCAGCCTCTTTTTTTTTCCCCTGTAAATCTCTATTTATTGATACCACTATCTTTTAACAAAGACATGTCTCAGTACAAAGTATATAGACAATACTGCTTTGAATTTTCAGATTATTTGCTAAGAGTATATGAGTTTATAAATGACCATAATATGTTCATAGACATATTTATTATAAATACATGGTGAAAATATGGTTACTACTTTCTACTTGTCCTGTGAGGTGCAAGGTAACTAGGTCACAGATTCTCCAATTATGGAACTTTTTTTAAAATTGAATTCTTTATTGGTACATTTTGTGTACAGCTCATAATCACACTCAACATTGATGCACATCAACTGGAGATTGGATAAAGAAGATGTGGTTTTCTCTATAAATGGAGTATTACTCTGCCATAAAGAATGACAAGTTTCATTCATTTATGTGCAAATGGATACACCTTGAGAACACTCTAATAAGTGAAATAAATAGATCACAGATATGTAAATACCGTATCTTTTCTCTGATATGAGAACCATGAGCCTCTTTTAAGTTGATTTCCTCAGGAATTTTGTCACAGCAACACAAAGCTGACATGGCATAGACTTCTGTGAGGTGTGTTCTTGTCAGGGAAGGGAATGTTTTAGAGTATTCTATGGTCAATCTCATGCTGCGCAAAATACTGCCAACTTTCAAAGCAATTTTGCAGTCATCACAAAAATCCTGGTAGTTAAAAAACTGCCAGCAGCCGGTAGGCTACATAGAAGAACTGTTAGAACAGTGCTTTATAAAGGATAAGAGAAATCTCCATATTCTATTCACATGGAAGACAATGGAAAACTGAGAACAGGATCTTAGGAGCCTTTTGTATTTCTGATCTGATAAGATATATTTCTGGGTAGGAAAACCAGGTCACTGTTTTTACCAGCATATGATCCTATATGTATATGTTTCTTCTCTGGTTTCTCTTGATCTCTTGAGTCACACAGCAAGTGAGTGTTTTAAGATTAATTTATCCTTATGATAATTTACCAAGAAGTTGAATAGCAGCAATATTTTACTATAATTACTACTTTAATAATTTGATACACTACAGTGTGTTAGGAGACATTTCTCTGTCTTGTAGCAAGCCAGCCCTTCCTTATCTAGAACCTAAAGAAAAATCATCCATTTATTAAAGATAGGACCTTACCAAATAATTTAAGCAACACAGTTGTCCCCTTTGAACTTCAGTTTCATAAATTCACAAGCTCTGAGTAACTGTCCATCAATTACAATGTATTCAAAAGAAAGTTGTCCCTTAACAAATACAGGCTGCTTTTATAGACAAAATCTTTCAAAAGGGGATTAGTAGAAAAATCTGGGAAAAAGAATTTTTGTGATGAAAACAATCAGAAGTTATTTCAAGGGATGATTATGAGCAAAGTACCAGGGATGCCCACTGTAGGATGCCTAGAGTTCCAGTTGCTGAATAAATAATTTTGTAAGTCTCATCTTTCCTAAAAGTACCACTGCATTTTTATTTTTAGCTTTAAAATAAGTGTAATGGGCTTTTTACTGAATGATTTTTAAATTTTTAGAAGTTTTAAATTCAAGTATCACATGTCTTTTGTGACAAATCCAAATAATCCAGAACTATATAAAAGCAAAAAATGGAAGTTCCATGTTAAATTCCCCGTGGGATCCCATTCCCCAGAGATGACCCCTGTTGACAGTTGGATGTGTGTCCATCCACTCTTTTTGAGGCCCATGGGAATTGTGGACTGGTGTTATTTGGAGAGTTCCACAAAATGAGATCATCAGAGATGCTTTTGTTCCCCTCATTTAATTCTAGCAATAGAAGATGAACAGTTTTTCATATTAATAAATACGGCTATAATTCATTTTAAAAATATAAATAAATATATAAAACTTGTATAAATATATCATAATTATTTAACTTCCTAAGTATCCTGTTGCAAAGATGCAGAAAAAAAGATTTCTAGACTGAGTTTTGCAGATTTTCTCTCAGAAAGTACTGGCTTAGTACACACAGAAAAATGACTTCTACCATGCTGTGGGAAATGAAATTGCTAAATTCCTAATGGGAAAACTGTTAGCAGTACTGATTCGCTATGAACCATAGTTAAAGATTTTTCATTAGTACATGTTGCAGTACATAATGTGACATTCCTATGGATACATGTGCACAGCACATCTTAACTCCTTTTTCACCCCCCACCCCCAAACACTTCCTCCCCTCCTGGTCCCTTTCCCTCTCACAGAACGTCTTGTCTTTGTCCTGACTTTTAACCCTGAAAGTCCTATTCCTTGACTTCTTGGCCTTGGCTTCCTGGCCTTAACCTACTGGCAATCAGGGAGCACAGATGAGAGGGGAATCTTTTTACGTCCCTAGTTGTCAATACCAGTCTTAACTGCTTACGTTACCACAGAAGCGGTGAACTTTTCAGGTTCAGAGGATCCCAATTATAGGATTGTCCATCAACTTATATTACAGGCTGCAGGCTTCTGCCCTTAGGCAGAGCCCTCTGTTTGTTCCGTCCCTGTGCCTGACAACTTAGCTCTGGCCTGTGTTGGCCATTCTTGCTCTAAGCTGCAACAAGCAGCAAACAGATACCAATATTCTGAACTGTTCTGAGTGTTTCCTTGTGCTGTCTCGCTATCACCACCATGACCCTCGGTCTTCGCTCAGCAGGGCCACATTTCATATCCCGTCAGGGACACGCATGGAACCGTCGAGGAGAAAGGCTGACCCGTGCTACGGAAGCACCCTCCGAGGGGCTGTCTCCCCAGCCTCTGACTCAAATTGGTAGTGTCCTTCCCTGACAGACCCCTGCTTCTTAGTAAGGCCCACAAGTGTGTCCCTGAGTGCTCTGGGGAGCAGAGAACCCAGTTGACCTCACTGCTGTGGAAAGCTGTGGCTTAGGTGTGCGCCTTCCGTCCTTTGAAGGTCTGCGGTACACTAGTCCCACACAGTGGAAGGGTTGGGCGGGAGGATCTAAACCTTGACCTCAGCCTGGACATCTTAGAGCAGTAGCAAGACCACGTCTTACTGAGGGTATAGCTCAGAGCAAAGGCCCAGGGTTGAATGTGTGTAAAGCCTGATAGGTAATACATGGCATCACTGTTTTTTTCCCTGAGCATGAGTGGCCTTTCTTGTCTGTTTGACATTTGTGTTTATTCCGTAAATTACATGTTCATACTGTATTCTTTTCTCTCTAGTGTCCGTAGTCTTTTTCCCCTTGACAGCCCTCTCTGTAAATGGAGTTGCCGTTCTGTGATTTGTCTTTTGAATGGCTTTTAAATTAAAAGAATGTCATCTGAAAGCCTAGCTCTCTCACTGACCTACCCATTTATTTCTTAAGCATCTGTTATGCGCTGCCTAGGGGAGGCTCGGGGACTCTGAGGGGCCTGGGGACTCTGAGGGGCCCAGGGGCAGAGCGCCTGCCCTGGAAGCCCTCGCTCTCTGGTGGAAGGAGACTGTGAGCAAATGTAAATGAATCCTCTGTGAAGAGGAGAGCAAGGCAGGCCAGAGCGCCTTTAAAAGAATCTCCAGTTCCTAGAAAAATGGCCCTGAGAAGTAGATTTAAATTAATCAGGTCACAGTCCATCATGACAGGTTTCTGCTCTTTAGGGCAAGAGGAGCAGAGTGTCAGTTATAGACACAGGAACTTCCCAGAGCATGGAGAGTCCCGGCTGACACAGTGACACAGGAAAAGATACACTGCATGGGAAAAAGCTCTCAAGATGACTTGATTGCCTCTGTATAAAATCTGAGAGAATCAGTTCTCTCAAAAACCCTTTTAGGATTAATAAATGATTACAGCCAATTTGCAGGATAAAAGGTTAATACACAAGTTAAACGCTTCTCCGTATGCCATCCCTGCATGAGTGGAATTTGAAATTGAAGCGCGGTAATACCCTTTACAGCAGCATCCAGAAAATGAAACATTAGACTGGGGATGTAGCTTGGTGGTAGAGCACCTTCCTCACAGGCATGAGGCCCTGGTTCAATCTCCAACACCACTAAAAAAGACTGTTGGGCCGGAGGGTTAGCTCAGTGGTTCCGGCGCCTGCCTCGCAAGCTCAAGGTCCTGAGTTCGATCCCGGTAACCACATATAATGCTGGGCGTGGAGACTCACGCCCACCAACAATCAACACCGCATACCACAATGCCAGACGTGCTGGCTCACGCCTGTAATCCCAGCACTCGGGAGGCAGAGACAGGAGGATTGCTAGTTCGAGGCTTGCCTGGACTACATAGTGAGCTCAGGGCCAGCCTGAACTACAAAGCGAGACCCTGTCTCAAAAAAAAAGACTGTTAACCTGAGAAAACATTAACAATATAGCATTAATTTTATTATCAATTTTAAACCAATATTAAAGTTTCTACTCTTTTCTGTTTTCTTCCCAAGTATTTTCATCTGTTTTGTTGACACTGTTTTCCTATACCCTAGTATATACTTAGCTTATACTAAAAACTACAGCAGTTAGAGCTAAACCTTGAAATAATAACATGTATTAACTCATTTAAACATCACAACTCTTTATTCTCAGTTTACAAATGAAGAAACTAAGACCCAGCACAGCACAGGCTACAGCTCACAACTTGCCGTGCCTGAATGCTGTGCATTCAAATACCTATAAAATTAGAATTCAGATACTGCACGTCAAGAGTTTTCACCCTTCCTCACTGACACCACTTTACCTCAGAAGGCAGCCAGCCAGTATTCCATTGGTTGACTGAATGCAATGAAAGGGCAGCTTGAAAACAATAGTATTAGTGCATTTTTATTTTTTAAATGTATTCCTTAAAATATCCGTCACAGAAACACAAATAGTGTGTTGAAGTCACGTGGTGGGATATCATCCACCAGTGAGAACTATGAGGTGCCACTCCATGTATTCCATGGAGTATAATTCGTATAAGCCCATTATTGAGCAGAAGAAGTCAGACCCTAACAAGTGCCTGGGGTACCGTTCCGTGCTGACAAAGGACATGGTAGGAAGAGTAGCCTGTGCTGTTAGAAGTCAGAATGCTGGTACTGCTCAGGGTGGAGACCAAGCCCCACGGGTGTTTCTTCTATTATTTCAGCCTGTGCATTTTACATTTGAGCTATGTACTCACAAGTACAGTTTGGTAAACTCTACTCAACAAACAATTTTTGTTTGCCTGTCCATTTTTGTTTTGTGGTCCTGAGGATTGAAACCTGGGCCTTCACGCCGAGCTACATCTCTGATCCATATATTTTTTTTTATTTTATTTTGAGGCAAAATCTTGCTAAGCCATTAAATTGCACAGTCTTGGCTCAAACTACTGCCTCAGCCTCCCAAAGTGCTGGGATTACAGGCATGCTGCACCATGCCCAGCTCAGTAAGCAGTTTTTAAAATGGCCAACGTAGCAAAACGGATTGCAAAGATGAGGAATGGCTTGCAAATGTGTTCACCAAAATGTTAACAGTGGTTTTCCTTGGAAACCGCCTGAAATAGTTTGCAGTTTCTTTCTGAGGATTCTTACATTTTCCAGATGGAATATAGTAGTCACACACTGTGACGCAGAGCCTGTTTCAGTCCAATTAAACTCGCCCCTGAGTCGTGGCTGCTCCCTTCCGTGTGTGGTGAGTGGACAGACATTGTTCCCCGATGGGTGAAAAAAGATGCTGTTGGCTGCGCAGCTGCCTGCCTGGCTTCCATCCCGCTCTTTCAAGCCTCGAGGCTTGTCTTCCAGGATCTTTAATTGACGTTCCCGGGGTCTGTTGTGTTCTCACTATCTTCACAGGCCGAGCAGTCGAAAGAGGAGCAGAAGCAGGACTTGGACGCCGAGAAGTTGATGAGGCGGGTCTCCAGGGACGCGTGCCGGCTTCGGGGGCAGAGCCGGGAGGTGCCGCAGCAGGTGCAGTCCTTCAGGTGAGGGCCTCTGGGTGGCCCAGCTCTAGGCGGTTCTCGCGTCTTCTGTCTCTGCAGGAATTGCCCTCGGAGTGCAGTGAGTGTATCAGGTCCGTTTCCGCGTGAATAGACCACTGCGCACTTGGCCCTTTCTGAGATTACAACGTAGCTGAGTTGCAGCCGTGATTACAGCGGGGCTTTCCAAGAAGACAGCATCCCCCACGCCAGGAGCGGGGGCACCTGTCATTAGACAGACCCAGGTGCTTTGTAGAAGAGCAGGAAAGCCCTACATCTTTGGGGTTTAGTCATCTACTCATGGAAGCCGTGCACTGTGCTAGGCCCTGAGCACAGGCAAAGAACACAGGCACAGGACTGGCTCTCTGTGACAGCGTGTGGCAAGAGCTAGAACAGGAATAAACAGGACTGTGAGAGCAGCAGGAGGGGCCCCGACTGTGCACGGGTGGTTCCAGACCCTCGGGGAATCGCAGAGAAGCAAACCCCGAACCCAGCATGGCGAGGGCAGGTGTAGAGATTTCCGCAGTCCGTAGGGCTGGTGGGTCCAAGGGGAGCCTCCGGCAGAAGGAAAGCGTGGGAAGGGGCAGGGCCAGGAGGTCAGGGCCGAGTCCACAGGGTGCTGCAGCTGGAGATACTGCGGGAGCCAGCGCAGTGTAAAGTGTAAAGGCGGGTTAAGGTCCGGGTGATAGAAGAACTGGGAGTCTTCCGGGGTTCTTCAGTGTGACGGTTCCGTCAATACAGACAGACCAGAACCTGGGAGGAGGTACTCAGGAAAGGAAGTCTGCTGGCACTGTCGAATGAAGACCTAGCACAAATGGTGTAAGAAGGACTGGCTGGAGAGGGAAAAGAACCACCAGAGGGTGTGGCCTGAAGCAGGAAGGCCGGGAGGCAGTGACTGAGTTGTCAAACATAACGGGAAAGAGCTGAGGAGAGCTGAGGTGGGGTGAGGGGAAGACGGCTGTTGGTATTACACCAGCGACCAAGTGAGGGGGGCCCACAGACGCAGCTTTGTGTTAGTAAGTTTCGGTTTGTTTGAGTTTTGGCTTCTGCTTCATGTAGAGGAGACTCAAAAGCTTTTGGCTTCTGTGAGAGAAATCCAGGAAAGGGGAGCTATTTGAAGTGTGGGGAAGATGGTAAAGTGTGGTGGAGCAGGGGTCATGTTGGAAGGCTCACTTGGTGCCAGGGAGGGTGAGGCCAGAAGGCAGCACTGGAGCAGCTGTTGGCCTCGAGCAGCTCAAGTCCAGAAGTGGATGGTAGGGAAGAGAGGCATGATGGGTAAGGGTTCCATTTGTTTACATGACATTGTATAGTAGAGTTAGGATTTTCTGCCTCTGTTCTGGTAGACCACCACTCTGTAACTTTGGGGGAGCACTGTTCCTTGGGTGTTGGAAACTGTGGCATTGTGATGGCAATCTTTGTGCCCTGGGTTACTTCAAGAGTAAGACGCAGTGTGGAAAATCTTACAACTCCCAGGTGTTACTGAAACCAAAACAAAGAACGCTTAAACATTCCTGGCTTCTGTTAAGAAACTCGCGGATACCACCAGGCGGGTGGAAAGAGTGAGTGTGATACACCAGGATGGGACACCGTCCCGCAAGTATGGTGGCCCCGAGGGGGCGTGCGTCATTACTGGCACCTGGCAGACTGTAGAGACCCGGGAGGGGCGGGGTGTGGGTCCCCCTGCTGGCAGGAAGGTGCAATTCCACCCTCACAGCTTGTTTGCTCTGAGATGAGGAGCCCTATACTTCCAGGCCTTCTGATTTTTCCAAAGAAGTTAGAAATCAAGTTTATATCATCTCAGATGTAGGCACTGAGAAGTAATGCAGGCGTCTTCAAACACCCATCTTTTAAGAGTGCCTGAAGGCCTCCCCCAGCGTCATGCCCAGACTCCTATCTCTTGTGGATCTGAACTAATCAAAGGACACTTTGCCCTCTCGTCCCAGGGTCGTCAGCTTCCTCGCTCTTCCTTTTCCCTCTAACGTTCCATAGACTCCAGAGCATCCTCTTCCGGTCTCATTTCTAGAACATGGCCTTGGCGCCTATGTGTGACTGAATCCTGGATACAGTGTGGTTTTGTGATAAGATAGGTAGACACTTCTCATCTTCGGTAATTGTACAACCCGAAAATCTTAGTTTTCTAGCATTCTCCAAATGTGACAACCATTCTGCCCAACCTTCCCAGCTTCTCCCTTCTGGTGACTTTCACCCCAGCTGTGGGTGCAGGGTGGTCTTCCCTTTCAGGTAGCCAAAGCCTCCTCTCCCTCTGCTCTTGGGTCCTGTCACTGGCCAGGGTCTCGGCCTCAGCCTGGTGCCGACTGAATTTCCCTCACATCATGGCCTTGTCTCTGGGATTGCTGAGAAGTTCTGTGTAGATTTTTGACCCTTTTGAGTCCTCTGCCACCTGGCTTAGAAACATCCACACAAAACCCTTGTGGACAGACTGGTCCTGTGTTGGAAGCCCTCAAGGCACCTCCTCAACCTGGTCTGCAGGTGACTCATGGGGGCCCGGGTAGCAGCTCTCTTCATGTGCCCCCCTGAAAAGCAGGGCCTGCCAGGACTCCGGATGGGGATCCGCCTGGGAAACGATGCCCTCCCTGGCTGGTGGGACCGTTTCAGTGGTCCCCGTGTTCTCAGCTGCTTTTTCACACACACGCACCCACCAGGGAGAAGATTGCCTACTTCACCCGGGCGAAGATCAGCGTGCCTTCCCTGCCGGCAGATGACGTCTGACCCCAGGGCAGGCCGCGATGCCTCTCACCTGCTCACTCTGTGGAGGCAGAAGACTGAACATTTGCTGCGTTTTTGTTTTGTTGTTTTCTGTTACATAACCGCTCTTAAAGGACTTCATTTCACAGGAGATTTTCAACCAGATGTCAGTTTGTGAAGTGCTTTTTATGTAATGTCCTGTATTTTTAGAGAAGAAAAACATCAGATATCGCAAATGGGGTAATCTGGTACACAGATGTCACACGTGTGCGTGTGCGTGTGTGTGTGTGCGCGTGCGTGTGTGTGTGTGTGTGCGCGCGCGCACACGTGCGCGGACCTTACTGCGTCCAGTGGGCTTGGCGGAAGGTGGTCTTGCCTCCGGTTTCCGCCTGTGAGCTGAGTGCCGCGGCGTCTCTGATCTAGGGCCGCCCTTTCCCTGGAAGCTGAGCCGAGTACAGCCCCGAGGCCACCCCAGGTAGGGCTCTGCTCACCCCTTCCCTCTGTCGCAACACCTTCGTCCTTAAAAAGTTATTTAGAGAAAACAAAAAATGTGGGTTACTGAGTTCAAGAGTATAAGAACACGAAGGAGTCGCACCCTGACTGCACTGGAGAGCTGTACCCTGCGGCGCCGAGGGGAGGACGGAGAGAGAGGACGCAGTCGCCCGGAGCCCTCGCACCGAGCGGCGGCCGCCTCGCCTGCCCGAGCTTGTGGGGTTCTCGGTGCGGTCCTCCCGGGTTCCGCCCGGGTCCGAGGGCGGCCCTGCCTCTGAGAACGGACGGCACTAAGGGAGCTATCCGCGCGCGTGGTGACGCCGCGAGCAGGGGAAAGGCCGTGTCTTACTTAAGTGAATCAAAGTTGCCAAAAAAAAAAAAAAAGTTTGTCCAACTTCTGTCCCTTACTAGAAATGACCTTGCAGCTCTCAGCTTAGGGGATTCTGTCTACAACTGATGTTAACTTGTTGGGAAGCAAAGGAAACAGTGTGCCTGGGAGTATTGTTAATTTGATATAGTAATAGGGTAAGGGAATTATTTTTTAAAAAGAAGATGAAGAAAGAAAACACTGAATGAATGCATTCAGAGACACAAACTGACAAAAGTTTCAGGTCCTCCAACTTGAAATTTTAGCTTGCCCATTACAGACACCTCTTTAAAAGGTTAAGTCCTCAGTATAATAGCTTTGCCAACATAAATACTGAGTTTAATACTTAAAATCTAGGCCACATAAACCTTACTTATTACTCAGTGGTATACTGGAAAATGCAGTTTTGGGCTAGCCACCTTATATAGCAAACTAAACCAGCTTCTTTAGAAATAAAAAAATTTTAAAGTAATAGAACTCAAAGATGTTTTCCTTTTGGTTGAAGCCTCATTTGCAATAATTTTTTATCTTCTTAAAACTATACATAATTAGAAAGTTATTTTTATCAGAATCAGTCAAATTAAGCAGTTTCTGAGCCTAAAATTTTGATTTTTTTTCTAAATGTTTCACCACCTATATACAAATTTCTTTGAAAATATAACTGGATGTGACACTGCTTTGAACAGAAGTCAACCTAGTGATTGTTTGAGTACAGTCCTTCGTGGCTGGAGGTTGGTTCTGTTGGATTACTAAGGAAAACCGGAAAAAAAAAGAGTACCATTTGTCCGTGTTGAGGTTAAATGTGAAAGACATTTATTTAATGTAGAGTTAAAAAAAGGTCGGCTATTTTCAGCTTCTGAGTCTGACCATGAAAATGTTTATAGAATTGTGTGTAGTTCTGCCATACAATTTTATTTTCTTCATTTATTTATTTACGGTCTTATTTATGTTGTTTAATATATAGTTTGGTTCTGGCCATTTTAAATGTTTGACATAGAAGAGGCTATATTGGAGTATTTACAGCTTTATAAATCTTCATCAGATTAACTGTTGACTTTTTGTAATACAAAAAGTTTCAGGCAAGTATTAAAAAATAAAATCTCTCTCTGGCTGGTAGTTAACAGTTGTGACCAAGATGCTTTGGGTTTTGTTTTATAAAATTGGCTCATTTCTAACATGAGAGGCAAACTTATTTTGATATAATCTTTTTCCACACTTTAAAGATCAGAAATAGTATTCTTTATTTATAGGCAGCTTTTAATAACCCCATCATATTTGTACTAACCCAAATCATTCACAGTACTGAGACATTTTACTAACTTTATCACAAAAACATATGGACAAATATGAATTTTAATATTATAAGTACTATTTAAAAAGAGGTAGAATTTATTCTGCACAGGGTAAAAAGAATGTAATATTTAGTTCTTTGAATTATCAGTATGTTACGCAGTTTTGTATATCAGAATCATAATGGTACAGGTGCAAAAAGAATATTACTAGCCAAATGAACAAAGTTTAGTTGAATCTCTGTAGCATGCAAATCAAATAAAATTAAAATCTTTTTTTGCTATTTGTATTAAATATCAAAAGCTCAGGACTGAACTAAATATTTAATCAGGTTAAATTCTGAATGTTTCTTTTTAAATCTGTGTAGTTTGTAAAGTATGCAATTACACATCACATAGATTAACTTTGGTTTCTGCACTTTCCGTGAGTCTGTGGATGGGAAAAAAAACCTAAATGGCTTTTAAAAAAAAAACAAAGATACATATTGCCTAATACTTGATGTCATTGTGGCTCATTGTTCAGTTAATTTCCCTCACTGGCACAAGTGCAAGAGTTTGCTTGAACCGTGTACCAAACAATACAAAATGTTCCGTGAAGAATTCCCCAAACCCGAAGCCTGTCCTGAGTACTTCTTGTTTGGACTATGTGCATTGCTGATTAAGACGTGGAGTATTTTCACTGTACAAGGGAAGCGAAGGACCCCGATTGAACACTGCTGTTGTGCTGCCTGAGCTGGCAGCGTACTCCAGGAGGAGGTGGCTGTCTTGGGAGGCGCTCTGCCCGCCATGCCAGCCGGGACCTCTCCTGCCCCCTGTGGCTGCTCAGAGGAAGGTGGCCATGAACTGCTGAGAACAGGACACAGCACACTTGTACGGCAAACTCTGTGTAATTCCAAAACGTGAAATTTTCCTTCTCTGTGGAAGGCAGTGAATGTGGCTGACTTTGGCAAAGGCTCTGTGGAGGCACTGGGGCCTCTAATTGAGGATGTAATTTGCCCTTGTCTTATACCTCTTCAGCCTTTGATGAACCAGCACTTGTTTTTAGTGTTCTCAAGTGTCATGCATTTTTAAATAAATATGCAGTGAAACCTTATTCTCATTATAGTCACTTGTTTTAAATGCCTGAAAAAGTAAATGAGAACATCTCTAATTGCTAAAATGATTCATTTCCATATGAATAATACCTTCAAAGATATGTAAGTGCTAATATATTGCTTTATTTGCCAGTTCTGTGCAATCACTGAGCTTATTTTAAAACTGAAAAAAAAAAACATGAACAGTAATGAATGTGATTATTATTAGGTCTTGATTGATTTTGGTGTCCAGGTAGAAAATAAAACTGCTTTACTAGTCTTAGAAAGAAACTGTTTTTAAGAAACTAACCGTCACAGGGAGGAAAAAGCCATTTGTAGAAATAAAAAGCACAGTCAGTGGGTGACCACAGTGAGACTCCTACCAAGTCAGAGCTGAGCCAGCGTTTCTTGTAGAGCACCGCTGCTCCCACCGGCTCAGAGTTCCAGGCTGGCGTGTTTCATTTCCAAATGTTGGCAGTGATCTCGCGTTTCTGCCACTGCATAGTGGCCCGAAGCTCCAGGAGCTGAGGCCGAGCAGACTGCACAGTGAAGTAGACACCCTCCGAGCAGAAGAGAAAACCCAGCAAACCAGCCAAGAAACAGGGCTTCCCCGAACTCCCACCTGGGGACAATCTCGGGGATGGTCTCGTCCCAGAACTGCTGGACCGTGGTGTGGGCGACC